>SNQJ01S0012198.1:132138-143829 GCA_010110895.2 Picea sitchensis | reverse complement strand
TCGATGACCTTTCATGATCCCCCCCCCAGTGGAAACTCAAACCCTATGGGAACCAAATTATTAGGGCATCTTGTCATTCCCCCAAAGTGTGGACAAGCAGAAAGGCATAAGGTCCAAGCACACGCTAGAAGTAAAAATAATTAAATGCACATATTCAAATTTTTTGAGAATCAAAGTGACACATACCATGATACCCAGACTCATTAACTCATGGAGAAAGACCCACTGTTGTTGAAGGACCAAGCCAATGGGATGGATGTTGTTGTTTCTAACAAGGTGGAGGCGCTGAAGAAGAAGAAGGATGGGCCCTCCAGGTCCAAGATTAATTCAATATGGCTCTCGGTACTCCATGTCTAGGACCCATGGGCCTCGAGACATAATCTCCTTAGTTATCCCTAGGCTAGGGGATAACAATGCATATCCTTCACAACAAAATAATTTGACCAAAAATGTACCTTCTTGAAACTATGAGCTAGTTGGGGTACATAGAACAAATTGGCACTCAAACTAGGTACATAATACACAACAATTATCATACCATTGTGATATTCAATCTTGCCACAACTAGCAACATTGAGTTTATAATTATATGCTACAAAGATTTAGTTTTTTCTATATTTACTTAATGAAGAAAAGGGAGAAGCATATTTATCCATATGATGGGTGAAACTAGAGTTTAATATCCAATCACTCCAAGAAAATTGAGTATGCAAGGCCTAAGAAGCACTAATAGAAAACATATAATTATTTTCCATACTTTCTAAAGTTTAGTACTATAGGTTAGTCGACCTTCCATTCGACACATTTCCTTCAAGCTTCTTCAATTTCTCCTTTAGGACTTTGGTTTTATGCTAGCAAACCTTCTCCCTATGTCCCAATTTACTACAATAACAATTGATTTTATTCATCCTAACTTTCTTAGTTAAAGTCTAGTCACCATGTTTCTTCTTAGCATTTTGGCCAATGAAATCACGTTCTTTCACATGATTGCATTATCAAATGATTTCTCTATAATTCTATTGACCCTTTTCCTTTAACAAATGGACTTGTTTCTTGAACTCAAGTTTCCCTTAATCAATAAAATTTTCCTATACCCTAATTATTATACCATTGAAAGAATTGGAGTAATCACTACCATCATATTTTCTAGAAGTCCAATTAGCACATAATGCAAAACATAGTACATCATAGGGTGTTTTTATATTCATTGAGATCAACTCTATGAACTACACATCTCTCTTTGGAAAATGATTTATGCATTAACCCAATTTCAAGTAAAGTTCCTTCATGTGAACAAAGTAATCTACAATTATTTCAAAGTAGAGAGGATCCAAAGAGACCAACTCTTTCTCAGTTTGCATAACTTCAATTTTCTCAATTTTATTAAATAGAGTCATCAACTTCTTCCAGGAAACTTTCAGACAGTCAATCCTTCTCGTATGGAAGTGAATCTCCCTAGAGATATAGGTCATTATGACTCCTAATGAATTTTCATTCTTCTTACAATCAATCATAAATTTCTACTAGTCATTCTTTGGATTTGGAATCACAATCTTTGTAAACTACTAGAGAGCATTACTTTCAAAAGTGTTTTCATATCATGTCCCCATATTCCATAATTGTGGTAATTCAACACCATAGGCTCTTTCTTGGAATACATAATGATGATATACAAACCTAATCCCATATTTTTAGTCTGCAAATAAAAAAACCAAGTAAATGTACTAGAAATATATGACTCGTTAGGAGCATGTAGAATGGACAACCTTCAAATGATTCATATAAAGTAGGCTAGATCTCAAACCAATAAATTTGATACCATGTTGGAGAACCAAGGAATTAGGTACAATAGAGATCTAGGTATTTCATGAATAGGTGGTGTCTAAAGACATTGTTATGGCACTTAAGCACAAGTGAGCATAGTTTAATATACACAGAAATATAAGAAACTGAAATATTTCCATACACAAAACATACCGCACATGTTATAGAATCAAACCCTAAGGTCATCTTATATAACACCAAGATGTAACCAACTCCATTAAGATGAGGAATACAAGGTCCACTTACATTGGTAAGAGTGCATAACCAAATCCCTAAATTTTTCCTTTTTTTGTGTATCGATCAACTACTTTAGTTTAAATAATTTATCAATCAAATGTTAGTCGAACACTCAAGCAACTCTTATAGTTGATTGTCAATTGTTAATTGACTATATCTATAATATATAAATGTGTGATGATCCTACTTATCCCCTTGATCTAACAAAAGACTCGTTGTGTGATGTTGATCATGATGGTATAACTCTCATGTAACTTTTCTTATGGACTATATCGTACATTGTCAAAGACCTATCTCAAAATTATCCTTATACAAAAATAAGTGCATTATTATAGGGTGAAGTAGTCCTTTTTGTAGACCTAATGTTTCCATGGTGGCCACTAGAAACATGACCCTTGTCCATTTTATATGCTTGACATTCTATATGCTTTTGGATGAGGTGTGCTATTCAAATTCAATTTCTAAACAACTTTAGTAGATGGTGTTATCCCTTGAGATGTTTCAGGCTATTGTTGGAACAATGCCAAGGCACTCTAGGGGCTAAGATTCAAAATGAATCTTAAAGCTATATTTATTGTAAGGTAATTATGCAATATTTGGAAAAAAAATTTCCTTCTCTCTCTCTTTCTCTTCTGAAATTATATGACCTTTAACAATCTCAAATCATATGAAAAATTCTCTTGAATATCAAAGACATATATCTATGAGTGTTTCAAACAATCAATATTTAAAAGGAGAATGAAGTGATGAATTGGAAGAAAAAAAAGATAAACATACAGGGCACTACTGACAATGAATCATGTAGTTTATGGAAATAGAACAGGGTGCTGAGAAATCAAGAATTAAGAATCTCTAACATGTGTATACATACCAATAAAACATGCTTCAAATACTTAACATCTTCATACATTCAAATACATGGATGTATCATCTGCATATCATTTATATGCACAAATAAATGACAAGAAATTGTCATACATTTAGAGGAAATCACTTCTATATCATAACCAAACATCATATAGTAACATTGAACATGAAGAATGTCCTACTTTATGAGCGTGAATAAATCAAATATGATACAAGAAAAATAAAATGGTAGGAGATTCTTTATAGGAACACATATACAATAGACAGGCGAATTATATACTAAAACCTAAATGCAGGGGATGAATATATGGTTGCCTGATGCATTTATCAATTGAATATGCTCAAGGTAACTATATGTTTGAAAAAATCCGGTTACAAGAAACTCTTTAACTATCCAAAGTGATGACCTTAACAATAGGTTCTCTCATTGTATTTTATTCCTCTCGCTCATGTCCTAAAACTGCTTCTTGAAATGGTTCACCACTTCTTGATTCTTGAACTATTTCCCCTTTGGTTAAAATTAATCACTTTCACTTGCATGAATTTTTCTATGTTAAAATTGTAGGGTAGATGTGAACCTACAGGTCGAGAAATATATCATGCTCTGCTCCTTATAAATCTATGTAATCATTTCCTCTTTGGCTGGTGATCCGAATGGATCTTTTAAATGATAATGGTTGAGTTATTAAACATGTGTTAATTAACCATTTAAGAAACTGATGAAAGAAGGAAGAATTAAAGAGGAAACATAACAACCATTAAGCAATATACAGATCTAAAAATAAGCATGAATAACAACAAACCATAATAGAAATATGATAATGGAGTTCGACAATCTTGCCTGCATCTCCAGGCCTTCGTCTTAGTGGGTGAGGCTTTCTCATTTCTTTTCAAATCTTTAAAAGTACATCACAATAGTGCTAAAAAGGTTACAAATTTATCTGGTCTTGTTCTACCAGATCTCTAGAACCCAAAAAAACTAATGGCACTGAAATCGGATGAACGGATCTCCCAGAAATGGCCTACAAAGGTGCTCTCCTCAATGGCTTCCTTGCATAAAAATGGCTTTGGCTCAACAATCCTTTAGCATAAACCTGTTCTGAACCTCCTCACTTGGCTTCAAGAACCTTTGGTTTATATAGGCTAGAATTGGGTAACAACCTCATAACTTCTCCCCAAGATCTGGCCTAAAAAAGGGCCCAATATCCCCTAATATTATCCAAAATCTCTCAAAACTGCTGAGAAAATCAGTAAAAAAATCATAATACAATGTTGAAAAACCCACTTTTGGGAAATATACAGGTGCAACGCCTTTTTCACTAGCTCATGTTCACTTGGGCGCCTCGATGTGGCCACAACACTAAGGCTTATGCACTGGCCCCTTACCTGTTGGCCTCTGGTCTTGTGCAGTGGCCATATGGCCCTGTCCCATTCCTCCACGCACTATACTATTGGTTAGCCCCCTAGTCATGAGCCTATGGTTACACTCTTGGTCAGTGGGCTAGCCCGACCAACCGGGGCTAACCATAATTCTCCGTGCTAAAACCCGAGTCGTATTGTGAAGTCACATGGTAAGCATTAGGGGTTACCAACAAAATCCGCACCAAACGAATAGACCATGTCACATGGGTATGGTCGTATGTTGTGGAATATTGCTCTGGAGCTATACCTATAACAAAATGTGTGCCAATGTATAAGATTTGTTGTCTCTTGTGAGGTTCTATGGATGCGTCGGGGGCTGGGGCTAGGCCCTAGCCCTTTCTCCGCCCAAATGACAACACATATCACTTTAACTATAAAGTTTGTGCCAAAGGGTTAAGAAGTACCATGTAGGCGGGCTGGTAGCCTGGCCTACATGAGGACTTGGCCACCCATGGAGGTCACGGTTCGACCCCCATATACCCTCAAACCAACTTTTAACCAACAACCAAATCAGGGGGGACATGTGGTAGCCCAGGACTAGGCCACGTGGCACCTTCACATTCACCCAAACCAATGCCACGTGTCCAAACACCATTCATCCACATATTCCACATGTCTATCCTATCACATGCCACTGTACCTTCCATGTCTTCCACATGTCATACATTTGTACGGCCTTTCCACGTCAGCGCGTGCCATGTTTCACCCTTGTAGTGGTGCCACATGTCACGCTCTGGCTCGTCGAGCTATCCACTTGCCTACATTAGCAACTATCCATGTCAGGTCGCCAACACACTTCCATGTCACTGTATGACCATACAGCCTATATAGTAAGTTTCCATGTCAACACTGTACAGACTGTACAGTCAACATTTATTTTTGCCTATTTGGAAAAATGAATAGATCATGATATCTTGGTCTTATGATGTCCTTTTAAGCCCATTCAAGTTGCGTTGGGTTCATAACATCGAGGCCTACCCACACGTCTGTTTGAAAGAGATTTTGAAAACTTTTATTTTTAGGCCTTCCTGGACCCATTTTGGTCCCGAGATCCAATTATGGATCACACCTCTCCACTAAAGACCTTTTGGTCCTCCAAAAGGTCACTGACTAGTCATAAAGTGCGGGATATGCCACCCTACTTGTTCCTTGTCTTTAAACCTTGTCCTGTGCACCTGTCTCATCAAGATCAACTGTAAAACAATCATGATAATTGATAGCATATTGTTAGTCATTTGTACCCTATCACATCTTACTGAAGCCACTATCATCCATGTTGACAACATTACTAATGATAACATCATAAATATGGCTTCAAATGAGCTAATATGTTTGTAATACTTGCACGGCAATAGCTTATCTTGAAGCAAAGTGTGATTGATCTTCCATTCTACAATCATCTCATGTTCTTTCTTAAGACCGATTACTTGATTTGAAACAATTATAGGTGTGTTGCTTGAATGAGATACCTTTCTTAATTGTTCCATTGTTTGAAGAGATTTATTTGCCTTTAAATGATGATCATAAACCACATATTCTTTTCCTGCTTTGATTAAATGATATTGATTATGTTTCATGTAGAAGAATTTTTTATGATCATACAAGTAAGGACTGCCTAACACCATTCCACATTCATTGAGTGGCACCACATCACATGTTACCTCATCCACAAACTTAGATTAAATTGCAAACTTTAATGTGCATTGCTTTGTTATGTGCAATTGATGATTGTTTCTTATCCATTTAAGTGTGTAAGGCTTATGATGCATATGAGTGTTTAATCCCAATTGTTTAACCAATTCCTATGAAATTAAGTTAGATTGAGATCCACTATCTATCAACGTATGGACCTTAGTATGCCTCATTATGACCCTTAAGTGAAACAATTTACTTCTAGCATCAAATCCATCACCTATTTTACCTGCCAAACCAACCTATGAGACTTTAGATTCATCACCCGAATCCAATCCCAAGTCTGTTGGTCATGATGTTGTTGCAATTGTTTGCGTCCCTTTCCTTTCTTTGAACCACTTTGGTCTCTTCTTGGGATGCAATTTCTAGCAATGGTCCTCATCATGCCTCTCTTTCTTGCAATGCTTGCAAAAGGGCTTCTCTTCCTTCGTTCCACTGAATTTTTCTTCTTTCCATTCCAAATAGAACCCGTAAGAGGAAGTGTCACTCTCTTGACCAAGCTTCCCTAGCAAGCAACTGACAGTCATCATCACACATCTAGGGGAGCGTGAGATGACACCATCCACCCATGACTCTAGGTTTCAGAGGATACATGGTGGGAAATGCCTCCACCCCTCTTAATAGGACTAGGGTCCACACCCTTCCATGGAACATACAGTGGCATTGTGTTGCTAGGAATTTTGTCATTGTATATTCAGTTTTAGGCAGTCTTGTCACCTTAAAACCTGCACTTTCCCACATATCATAGCAATGCATTTCAACCAATATAATTTCACATACACAATTTATAGCATAGTGTTTCCTGGTCGATGTTCACGACATCAACCTTTTTTCATCATTATTCTTTGGCTATTTCATAGCCTCTTGACCTGTAGATTAGTCTATAACACAAGTCATATATATCCATGGAGTATCATCTTGTGAATGCATTTAATCATAATCTCAACCCGGTAACCACGTACCAACAACTTTAAATGCCAAAATTTTCAAGTTATAAATAGATTGCATAATATCCATCATAATTCAAATAGCGTTAAACATTCATAGAATTGACATTCACATAGGTTCATATGTCTTAAAAGTTTCAAGTGTATCATTAATAGTTTCACGGTGAATAGAAAATAAAAGGTTATTAGGCCTTAAGTAATTCTTGCTATCTAAGTCAAAAGGTGGCATTGCATACACCCACCCTTTTAAAACAAAACTTCTTCCCGAAGTTATGGTCATTCTCAATATAAAGAAAAGAAATAAAAAATTCATGAAACATCTTATATGTGTCTTCTAGGATAGAAAACCTTATTCTATATTGGTTATATTGTACCTTCATTGATTAAAAACATGTTGAGGCTATTAATATATTGATTACAACTACCCCTATTTAGTAAGCACCTTACCATGTCTCGACTCTATTTTATTCCACACTTTTAATTTAATTAATAAAAAGACACACTTTTGTTATAGATTTATTCCTCCTAAGTTCCATATATGACCCCCATATATAACGTATAATCTATTTGTTTGTTCACTAGTTAGAAACTTAGCTCATCATCAGTTCTCTAGTTAAGTGAATCTTATATTGAGTTTGATATAAACTTCCTTAAGTCATACATGCAATCCCACTTTGGATACCTTGATAATTATAAACAATAATTACTAACTTTGATGCATTAATCTATATTTACAATACATATGCTATCATATGAGATTGGCATATAAAGGTTTTTTTTTTTTTTTTTACCAACATAGATTAAGGAACTACTAATTGATTGTTATATGATGTCATCACTTCAAGGTTTGTTTAGTCATTGTCCCAAATCTCACTCTTTTCTTAATTTATATACATTAGATYTTCAACCAAATTAATTGTCGGGTATAGAATTATCTTCATTATAGTTGAGGAAAATCATGATTTCTATCAASAATTCACTATTTACAAATGTTCCTATCCACAAAGAACACCATGTTGGTATGTGGGTTAGCAAACATTTTTAGATCAAGAATAAATTTACAATAATAGTTCATTCCAAATTATTTAGTCCTTGTCATTAAGGTGTTCATTTCTCACAATCGTACTATGTATGTCTCARAGGTATCCTCTCTATACCTACATGATACTTATCAACCCTGGTCACTTGMTCCTTTCTTCTCCTTTTCTAGAACTTTCAAGTTCTATACCCCTGYTATGAGATAATTTTAACAATCGRAAGCACATTTCGAGCATTCATTTTCTAAACAATTTTCTTCACAAGAAAGAAAATAAAATAAAATAAATCCTTCTTAGTGAGCAAGTAGTTGTTATATTTATTAATGCATTTCAAGATGTGAGATCACATTTAGATAGCTATCCCCTCTTATAAGGGACTTGTGCATAATAATCCATTAGAATTTCTACTACCAAATATATTTATGGGCGAAAGTGTTTCCTCTTCCCCAAGGGATGCCCCCTTGTCACAAAGTGATCTCTCTAAATCACATCAACTCCTTCCATGGGCACTCTCTTCATTCCTTTTTCTTAATCAACGAGTGTCAACTAATGTACTTATCACCCCTCTTACTAGAGTTACAATTCCTTCACAAGGTATATGTGAACTCCACTAATTTGGTACGATTAAGTCAACACAACAATTAAACATGATTTGACTCAACATCATACTAGTCAGTAGAAATTTGTCAATATACCCCTTTACACAATATGCTATAATTAAACATATGGTCACGATATTTCACTTATCATTCTAAACTTAATTTATAGGTTCACAACATAGGCCCACTTATAGTATCCCTTGAATGTTTATAGGATCATGGAACTAACATAAGCACTCGCTAGAACACTATGTTGTCAATGTCACCATACTAACATGAATAATTATTGAATATAATCCACAATTCTTGCTATGGAAAACTCGACATTACACCATTTCTAGGGTCAAGACTCTTTCCCACCCACACTTAATTACAAAGGCATCTCATGTACATTAACTATACTCCTAAGCTAGCAAAATTCCATATATTGTACCCCATATCAATTTCTTCAAAACACATTGGTAGTGTTTCCATTAATTGACCAAGAGTCATCTAACCACCTCTCTTGGAAAAAAAAATGGTGTTGCATAAAACCACATATCTTTTCATCCACAATACATAAGAGTTATGTGGGGGAACCATTATTTGTTTCCACTCATAACAAAAGAACACCAAGATAGATTACAACTTGTTGACCTCCTCGCGAAATCGACCCTTTCATAAATCACATGAAATCAATATCCTTCTTACAATATCCAAAATAAATAGTAAAATGTATATTTTATTTTACTATCTTTAAATAATAGCACTTTTATCAAATTTGAAGATACTTAAATAATAAAAATTTCATTATTGTGACCTAATCCTTTTATTTTGATTTTGTTTGCTTATAATTAACCTTATAACCTTTCATGTTGAGAACTTCAATATATATATAAGTGACTCACCCCTCTTTCATTAATGATATTTCTCTTTTGAAATCTTTACACATTTCAAAACATAATAAAAGTTGATATGGGAAGACATTTAATACAGTGAAACAAGGTAATATGACTAGTCCAAGTCTTAACATAGACACGTAAGCACTCTTGTATGATTTATCACATAAACTCCACTTGTCATTACACATTCATTTTCATATATTTTTTTTAAATATTTAATAAATATTATCAAAGGTAATAGGTTATTGAAAATTTTATGAAACTGTTTAAAAATAAATTTTATGTGAATAAATAAATATATTATATTTATTTATTTAATTGTTGTGGAAATATGTGCAATATATATAAAATATCCACTTAGTACATTACCATTACCATATATATATATATATATGATTTTACACATTTAATTTAAATTGTAATAAAATTAATTGAAAAACATTTTTATAATATAATTTCTATTTCTCCATATATATATATATATAAGATTTTACATATTTAATTTAAATTGTAATAAAATTAATATCTTATATTATAATTTCTAATTATCTATATGAAATTGAATAAATGACATCTACAATGATTAATCGAGGACATTCTTTTTTTTGCAAGGTGTGATTACTATGTGGGCATATTTAATTTGAAGATTTTATGAAGCATTTAATTGTCATTACTTCATCTTCTCACAGAGCTACCAGTCTCAATGGTGCGAGTCATAAGTGTGCCTGTACTTCTTCCAGTCCACCTCAGTTTTAGCTTGGGTTCCTATGACCTTGACTCTCTCAATTTCCCTTTATTTTAATAATATTTATGTTTGTGGGAACCTTTCACTCCATAGCTCTCTCAGTTTAAACACTCACAAAATCTTTAAAAATCATCAATTTGTGATAAGAAGAATCTAGATACTTTGTCCTTTCATCTTTCCAAGTGGCGTTCATAGTCTGCGTGGAGCTATCGTACATTAAAGGAACCATTTGTTAGATTTGATTGGTTAGGTATACATAACCGAGTTACCATCCCAGGCTTTCACAAACAACTGGTTTACTTTTGAGTGGAAGAGAAAGAGAAAGACGTAGTGAGAAAGGAATGCCCTTCATTCTCCCTAGCCTTAGGTCGTGAGCTGGGATATGGATGTAACAACCAAAGGCAAAAACCAGCTTCCTTTCAATGTTCTGACAGAAAAGGAGAAGGAAGAATGTGATGGCGTAGATTTAGTTTAGATCCATGTGTATTGGAAGTACCAGATGGTTTGCAATTCCCCTCAACAGACAACTGACATGGTTCTCTTTCAAGCTTTTGGTTTCTCATCTCAAACATCAGGTCATTGGAATGATATTTAAGTTGTCTAGCTACTACACTTCTATTGTCATTCAGGGATTCCTTGACATAAAATTTAGATAAGCCAGAAGCTGATAGAATTCTGGTACGAATTCCTTCAGATATTTTTGTCCCTAATTTGTTTGTCCAAAACGAACCATGGTAGTCGTTATTGCAAACAGAAACGTGAACACCTTCCTTAGAGCCCTATAATGGTTGTTTACTATTAGATGAATTTTGTAGAAGCCCTTTTTTCAATTTCAGTTGGTTTGGAGTTTCACTATATTCATGCATCATCTTGGCATGAAAATCTTGCCCATTTCCTAGCTTCTCTTAGGGATCAAAATTGTAACGAAGCAAAGGAAATGGAAGTCACTGTGTGCATTTGTGTGTTGTTGTTATTGTCAATTTATCAGTCAAAATATGATGGTTCTTTTACTCCACAGGATAACTACCTTATAATAGACTGTGGATCAAAGAGCAACATCATGGTGGGTGGAAGGATATTCAGTGCAGATACCCCTTCCTCAAATTTGTCTATTGCTGCAAATGAAGAAATATGATGCAGGAGCATCTCAAGCGAGCCAAAGTGCAAACAACGGACAGCTGGACAAGCGCCCAGCACAAATTTTGAAATTCTCTTGAAGTTAATGCGCCAATATTTAATGAGATAATTAAGAAGGAGCGCACTTGTAAAATGTAAAAGGACCTTGAGCGATCTGCTCTAGTCCTTAGTAGGTAGAAGGCATTTATAGTAGTTAATGCAGGTAGATAGAATTGAATGTGTAGATTAGACAGTTTTAGAGCGCAAGAGGGAAATGGGATATAGACACCCTCATTGTGTATGGTAAAAAAAAGAGATAGAACT
>SNQJ01S0012198.1:102287-127020 GCA_010110895.2 Picea sitchensis | reverse complement strand
GTTGGGAACTAGCTTATCATTTAGTTCATCTTATCATCCCCAGACGAATGGACAGACAAAAGTGGTAAACAAAAGTCTGGGAGACTTGCTGAGAAGCCTGGTGACAGAACACCACAGCCAATGGGACAACATATTACCACAGGCGGAATTTGCTTATAACGACTCAGTTAACAGAAGCACAGGGTAGAGTCAATTTCAGATTGTTTATGGCATGAAACTAAGAGGAATTTCTGAACTGGGAGATTCAAAACAGACTGTGACTAGGAGAACTAGTGCAAAATATTTCACAGAAGCGATGAGGGAACTTCACAGCCAGGTGAAGGAACGATTGCAGAATTCAAGCCAGGAATATAAGTGCAGAGAAGATCAACACAAGAGACAACTTCAGTTTGAGGTTGGTGACCTGATTTTGGCACATTTGAGAAAGGAAAGGTTCCTAAGAAGAACATATAATAAACTGAAGATGAAGAAAATCGGACCATGTAAGGTCTTGCAGAAATTTGGAGTGAATGCTTACGAGATTGAATTGCCCGATGGGATCAAAATTTCTCCAATATTCAATATCTCAGATTTGTACCCATATAAACCTGAGGAAACCAGGACAAAAAATGAACATCCAGTGATCCAGTGGATAAAACAGATGCCAGTTGCAGAAAAGCCGCAGATGGAGTGCATACTGGACAAAAGAGTGAGCAAAAAGACTAGGAAAAAGCAATACTTTGAGTATTTGGTCAAGTGGAAGGGCCATCCAGTTGAAGATGCCAGCTGGTAGAACAAAACAGAGATCCAAAGGCATGGACAGACCGTGCGTAAGCTCATGGAGAGGAGCCCATGAAAATTTCGTGAGGCAGTATGATGCAGGAGCATCTCAAGCGAGCCATCGTGAAGCGAGCCAGCGCAGAGACAATGGACAGCTGGACAAGCGCCCAGCACAAATTTTGAAATTCTCTTGAAGTTAATGCGCCAATCTTAAATGAGATAATTAAAAAGGAGCGCACTTGTAAAATGTAAAAGGACCTTGAGCGATCCGCTCTCGTCCTTAGTAGGTAGAAGGCATTTATAGTAGTTAATGCAGGTAGATAGAATTGAATGTGTAGATTAGACAGTTTTAGAGTGCAAGAGGGAAACGGGATATAGACACCCTCAATGTGTATGGTAAAAAAAAGAGATAGAAGTGTGAAGAGAATTAGCAAGAGAATAGAAGAAAAGCAGAGAGTTGTATAGCCGAATTCCATGTACAGAAGTTCTGAATTAATACAAGAAGGTTTGATTCAGACTCATGGTGTTCAAATATTCTCTGTGTATGCATCTTTGAATGCTAGGCTCATGGTTATTTTACTCTTTCTGTTGTACATTTTATTTTATGCTATGTATGAATGATTTCTTGTTGAATGTCTGAAATCTGAGAGAGAGAGAGAGAGTAAGGAAAATGAGTTTCAATTGTTTCTCTATCTGAGCAAGAGTTCATGCAAGGAGTGCAGTTGAATTGTCCGCAAGGAGTGCATTGACAAAGGGTTCAGAGTTTTGTCTCTGAAAGATCAGATAGAGTAGCTTTTGTTCTCATTCACTTAGAAGTGCAGTTAGGCACAGGAGCCGTGCAAGGAGTGTATAGGTTGAGTAAAGTCTCAGAGTTGCGAACCTGAGTGAAGTATTGAGAGACTGCCGCTACAGGTGTGCGCAGAGTCGAAGGGAATTCATTACTTGGAAGTGTTTGAAGGTCTTCCGCAAGGAGTGCGAGCAGGAGTTTTTCTGAAAGACTCGAAGCCGTGGGAAAGCTTAGAAGGATTTGAACCTTCGAAAGGGTCGAAGGAAGGCAAGAGGCCAAGTACTTTGAAAATTTGAAAGAAGGCTTAGTGACATTGGATCGCAGGAGGACAAGTTCTCAAGGAAAGAGACAGATGGTCAGAATTCTCTATGGAGAATCCATGAAGTCCCGTGAGCCGTCAGATCTCACGGAGGAGCAGGGGAGTTATAGTGAGTATTCCCAAAGGTTAAGCTCAGGAGGAGTAGAACCGTAGATCCAAGCCATAGGGGCCGCTGGATTTACCTGTGAGCTTCTATTTCGGGTTTTCACGAGAGGAAGTTCTGAAATCTTCGCAATAGGAATCATGAAACGCAAAGTCCCGAAGGGACAAAAGGGTCGTGTGGGCCATAGGAATCAGCAGGGTGGACAGGTGGCACACTCTCGACAAGGAAGTCAATTCAGTTAACCATTTCGGGGTTTCATGGAGTGAAGTTCCGAATTCCTTGCATTAGGATTCGTGATATCGTAAAGTCCGAAGTCTCGATGGGGTGAAAGGCCATTGAAAAGTCAAAGCTTATGAGCGCATCGACGTTTCAGTAAATCGGGTTTCGGGAGTCGAGGAGACGAGTTGCTCGACATCGCGACTGCCAAAATCGCGATAAGGAGAAATCTGAAACAGGGAGAGAAAGGGTTAGCGTTGACTAGTTTTTGGGTTTTGGAGATAGAAAGACAAGACACTTGACCACCAGAATCGCAAAAGTGTGAAGTCCAATCTCCCGAAGCACAAGGGGGAATTCTCGAAGTTGATTGTGGGTGCATATTTCCCAAAAGGGAAATAGAGGAGCCATTTCTGAGAGCTCTTCGGGCTAGTGGTAATGAAAGAAAATGAAAGGAGCATTTTTCAGAGCTCGATGCAAAGGAAATGAAAGAAGACAAGGGTTGTAAAGATGTGATTACTTATAAAGTGCCCAGTCTCACTTCTATTTTCTCTAATCAATATGCGAAGAAAAGTGTAAATTTTGTCACTTATATTCCCTCTGAAAAAAATGAGAAAAAAAGTGTGAAATCTGTCACTTCTATTCCCTCTGAGAAAAAGGAGAAGCAAAGTGTGAAATCTATCACTTCTATTCCCTCTGAAAAAAATGAGGAGAAAAGTGTGAAATTTGCCACTTCTATTCCCTTTGAAAAAAAGGAGGATAAAAGTTTGAAATATGTCACATCTATATCCTCAAAAAAAAAAACCGAGAAGAAAATGGTGACATCTGAGCAGTAGTTGAAGACGACGCCGAAGACGAAGGAGAAAGTCGAGAGAGTTTTGAATATTATCAAGCATCCATGGCCAGAGTGGGTTCAATTTCTAGAGAATTTGAACTAAAGAGGGTACCTGAGCAAGGCATTTCATTTTCAAGGGCCGATAGAACTTGAAGGTCTTATAACATAGGGAATCTATTCTTTTATCAAGTTTGCCTCTTTCAGTTTTGCTGAGGACCATGTTGAAATCTCAAAGTGCATACATTCCATAGCATTCAATCTTCCCTCTTCATTGATTTCAGAGGTAATTTTTTGGTGCTTTGTTCTGGTGTTTGTATGCCATTTATTTATCCTTGTATTTGTGGCTTGGTTTTCTTTTTGGTATTTACATTACATTTTGAAACCATATAACTCTATTTTCATTGTTCAACTGACATTTAGTTTACTGTTAGCCTTGCAAGCTCATTTCCCCACACTGGGGATGCCAACTTGTTTAATTGAACATAGAGGCATCTCACCGAAGACCCCCAATTGGTCTTTTGATGTGAATCTACATTTACAAATATAAAGTTCAAAGTACCAATGGGTACTCTAGTCTGGGAGTCTCTGAACACAATCTATTAATATCACAGGCTAGCTTGTAAATCTCGTAGATGAGGACATGTTTGTGGTCCTGTGGCCCAAGCCTTGGCTTTAAAATATGTTCGTTTCTAAAGAATGAAGCCGAATTGTGGGCCACTGATGATATTCCATGGTCTAGTTGTTGATACTAAGTGGTATTTACCATGTATTTCTAAAAGAATTATCCTACATGGAAAACTTTGTAAGTGGCTTAGGGACAAATCTTCAGTTTGTCTACTTGTTTGTGACATTTCAAGCTATCTATTACTGCAACAACCCAAATTGGACCCAAATTGGATTGTAGATGAAAAGAAAAAATCTCAGTGTTGTGAGTGGTCAAGCCCAGGTTTCATCTTTGAAACCGGGCTATGTTACCATATGTAGAGCCTGGTTATTTTTAGGACTCAAACTAAATAAAGGTTTTCTAAATTTCAGTTTTGAAATCTCTTTTAATGACTTTCTAATACTTGGAATAAACCAGGAATGATAAACAACGATAGAATAATGATAAACAACAACAAAATAATGATAAACAACAACATAATAATGATAAACAACAACATAATAATGATAACAACAACAACATAATGATAAACAACAACAAAATAATACATACCTCCACCTGTAGGTTTATCTAGTCCCTTTTTTGTTTGATCTTGTTCTTGTCCTTGCCCTTGTTCTTGCCCAGACTAAATATTAACCTCCCATCCAGCTAGGAACAGCCTCTTCGACTCCCTAGCTCCAGGAATCCTTGTGGTTTCCTGTCCCCCAAGCCCAAAATTCCCAGCAACAACAATGCCCTATGAGAGCTTCCCAAAAACCATTCCTCCAATTTCCTCCTCCTCCTCCTCCTCCCCCCTAGAAATTCAGAAATCCTCAAATAGAAAAAAATATCCTCTTCGAAGTCCTCCCCTTCTTTCTTATCCTCCTCTCTCAAATCCCCCTCATTAATTCCCAACAACCTTATCCCCCCATTAATTCCCCAACAACCTTATCCCGCCATTAATTACTTCACCCACCTTTTAATAATAAAATACTAAAAGTCTCATTTAATATATTTTGATAATTAAATAAATTTAAATTAAAAACTATTATAAAATTTCATCAATTTGGGTTGTTACACTTATCTATAGTTGTATCATGTGCATACATCATCTTATATATCCCTTAACCAAGTGCATCTATATCTCTCTAGTCATGTGCCATACATGTTTGCATAATCATGAACAAGTGTAATAACCCTCAGATGGAATAGACATCAAACCCTCACTGATATGTAGCTTCACACTACACCAACAACTTCAAAACCACTTCACAACCACAAGATCTCAACCATGTACCACAAAAATCCTGAACCATATACCAAGAAATACAATATGTGCCTCAACACTAACATGATATACCAATGATAAATATCAAACATACAAGCACTGTGTTTAGGTAGATCTAGATTATATAGTAAGTGCCATACAACCAATAGCCTCTCAAGGGAAAATCCTCAAACCCCCATAATCATATATCATGTAGACAAAAATATCCAACTACTCATAGAAATGGGACATACCTTTTGAACCTGTAGATAGATCTATTGTACCTGGTCATTGTAGACCTTCCTGTGAGCTTGCTTTTAGACTCTAGAGACCTGACATCTTCATCTCCTCAAGTTTTCATGGAATTTCCCACATTTATGTGCCCTGTTATACTTCTATCCCACATACGTATGCGCCCTTCTCCATTCCATCCCACATACACCTCAAAAACTAGGGTTTTTTTCAGTATTGCTGCAATTTCGAAATTTTCACCATCAACCCTTCTTGCTACCTCAGACTTGCGTAACATCAGATGTATCAATGAGTACTTGCAATAAAAATTACACAATAATAAATATTCAATGCGATCAATGGGTGCTAGTAGGAGAGCATTTCTCTCTTATTTATACTTCTAGATAGCTTCCTCAAGTGGTTACCTTCTAACCAACTTAACCCAATTTCCTTCTTTTGTGGATAATCCACTTCTAACCATTTTTCCACTTGTAACCACTTTATCCACAAATATTAAACTTCCCACTTCTAGTTGCAACTAATTTTTTTTTTAATTATTTTTTTATCGCAACAACTTAACCCATGATTAACTCCTAGTTTCACCCACTTGACTAGTCAACTTATTCTAGGATCTTCTAGAATAATTTGACTTCTCTGACCTTCTAGATAACTCATGAGGTTGCTCCAATTTCTCAAGGCCATAAATCTCTAACCATGGGAAGTTATACATGTGGCGTTCCACATATCACCGGAAATGGTATGACATGTACTATCCATATAGAATAGTCTTAGATGAAAATATACTAATACTCATACCATTATACATCAAACAAACTTAATTCACTTAACCATATTGTTGGGTCTACCGAAATGTTCCACCAGACTTGCTTCAAGGGTTGACATCAATGAAAACCAACCCAATTAATCAACTGTTCCAATGGCCCTCTTAATGCTAACTCTGCATGCTCAGAAAACATATTTCAGGTGGGAATCCCATGCCTTCTTATTTTGAGATAACATTTTCTTGATAATCTTGATAAGGTTCTTATTGGAGTATTCAACCAAACCCTTAATTTCCTCACCTCTTTCTCAATGGTAGTTAAAATAAGAGGATTAAATTTCCCAATCTTCTGCTTAAAAGGCTTAGTCCAGGTTTGAGGGGTATTTGATTTTGGATGATATTGGTTTCATAAGTTTTTAAGTCCTTGTATCTCCATGCAAATACATCCATGTACTCTTTGAACAACTGCAAATACTCTCCCCTATCATCAACATGAATATTTTTGGACAACTTAATATATTTAGGAAAATTTTCAGTCCCAATATTATATTCCTCAATGCATCATATTTGGGGAGGATAGTTTCTTTGACAAGTACATCGTTTTTATCAAACAATTGTTCTAAAGGCACCAGTACTTTGGGAATGAAATTATTCTTGAGCTACAAGACTTTATGCTCATCCATGTAATTGTTAAATTTAGGGATGTTGATTTTAAAGAGGTTTATGCAAATTTGTGTCATTCTAACCAAGTTGAGGAATTGGATTACCATGTGCATGATAAGATTTTGTATCATCTTAGAAAGCTATGTATTCCACAGGGTCAAAGAGTAAACATCATAAGGGAAACACATTCTTCTCTTATTGCTAGCCACTTTGGTGTAGGCAAGACGGTGGCTAATTTGCAAAGGTATTTCTATTGTCCTAATATGAATGAAAGTGTCTCAAGATATGTAAGAAGATGTTCTTTACGTGATACAAGTAATCCTATATATAGAAAGTTTGGTTTGTATACTCTACTTCTAGTTCCTTCTCGTCCTTGGGAAAGCATTTCGATGGACTTTGTAGGAGGTCTACCTATGTCAAAAAATAATCATGATTATCTTTATGTTGTGGTTAATCGTTTCAGCAAAAGGTGTATTTTGATGCCTTTTAAGAAGCAGGTTACAACTAAACAAACAACATAGATGTTGTTTTAGCATGTTTGGGTACATTTTGGGTTGCCCAAATCCATTATTTTTGATCGAGATTCTCAATTTATTGGGAACTTTCGTTCAACCTTATGGGAACTCATGGACACCAAGCTGAAAAAGAGCACATCATTTCATCCACAAATTGATGGTGAAACATAAGTGGTGAATAGAATGGTAGTTCATCTTCTTTTTGGTTATTGCAACAAACATCCAAAGCTTTGGGATGAGCACCTACTCTACATTCAACATGCTTATAATCGAACTAATCATTCTTCAACTCAAACATCTCCATTTGAGACATGTTTTGGTTATTTTCCAAAATCTCCTTTAGATTTTATCTTTGGGAAGGATATTGCTATTGATGGTCATTATGACATTGATAGAGTAAATAAGTTCATTGAAAAAGTTCAGTTGGTGCATCAAATGGTACAAGAACAATTGGAAAAGAGTCAATCCAAGTACAAGACAAAAATTGACAAGCATCGTGTTGATCACAGTTTCCAAGTTGGAGATGAATTTTGGATTTACATTAGCAAAGAGAGGCTTAAAGGAGAAGGTAAAAAATTGAAACCAATTAGATATGGACCTTTCAAGATACCTGGAAAGATTGGTAACAATGCCTTCCATTTGTATTTGCCTCCTTATATGAAAATGTATGTAGTGTTAATGTTGAGTATTTGAGATTGCATGAGCCTCCTTTGACTCATGATTAAGGAGAGAATGTTCAGATTCCTTCCATATATGACTTCTCACCAGAATATCTTTCATAATTGCATGAGGATACAATCCTTGACAGGAAGATGAGAACTTCAAAACGAGGGAATGTGGAATACCTTCGTGTTGGTCTTAAAGACACAAATCCAAGAAAAGCTATATGGGTTGAGGTTGGAAAGGTAAAGGAACTATACCCTCATTTTCAGATTAACTAAAAGTAGTCTTTTGGAGGTCCAAAATTTTCCCAATGGGGAGGAGTGATCCAGGGGATAAAAAAATGATCAAAAATCAATGTACTCGGAATTGCTAGAAAATGGATTCATTGCATAGATCTCATCTTCATGATCCCAACGAAACTTGAATGGGATAAAAAAAGTCCGTATGGCTGAGATATCACGTTCTATCCACTTTTCGAAACAAGAAAAAAAAATGTTGATTATGTAGTCCGTATAGTCCACATGTTAGTTGACCGTACGATCGTACAGCTGACGTGGAAAGGTGATGACATGGCAAGCTAAGTTGGCAGGTTTTGGTGGACCAATCTTGGTCTGACATGTGGCATGCTTGTGGAAAATGGAAAGGTGCCACATGGCCCAACCAGGGGCCACCACATGGCACCCTGTCATTGGTTATTGGTGTAAAATTTTGTTCTAGTCCATGGGGGTTGAACCCGAGACCTCCAGTGGGAAGATTTTTGGAAAAGGCTGGGCTACCAACCTGCCTACAGATTTACTTAACAACCTATGTCCAAAATATTTATTTGAATTTGAATTAAATATTAGTCTGGGCAGAGAAAGGGTTGGGGTTTGGCCTAAGCCCTTAGTCTCATACATTGTATCCTCCATATGACCAGCCCGCGACCACTACACACACCATATCATGTGACCATTAGCATGGGACTCCAATGCACTAGCCAGCAGGTGTGCGAAAATGTAGGTCGACGGCCGACCACATAGGGGGGCACGCGACCACGACCTATGCCCATTAAGGTGCTAATGGCACTAACTTTGTGACAATCTCACCCACAACCCAGATTATGTGCAGAAGGAGGTTTTGGGAGTGGGGATGTAGGTTTGGTTACTCTGGGTGTGTTTCGGCGAGCAGGTACAACAAGCTATTGGGGAGAAACTTCCAGGAAGGGTATTCTTCTAATTTTTTGGCCAAGCCAGGTGTAGGAAGAGCCCAACTAGGGGTTTTTGGGCATTATGCAGCCATTGAATCCATCTATTTTGTATTCTGATAATTGTAAAGCATTGGTTTTGACACTTCGATAATTAATGAAAATGATCCATTGGAAGTTAGACTAGGGGATGTAGCCCAAGAGAGGGGTGAACTCCTTTATCAGTTTGTTGTGTTATGTGCTTGTTTATGATGGTTGTTTAAGTCTATTTATGATTCTCATGTTAAGTAAAAACATTCATTAAGATTATGTTTTTTCAACTTGATCCGATTGCCTAAATCACATAACTATTTCACTTGCAAATTTGTACACACAAACCTTTTTAATTTTTAGATCATAGAGGCATGTGTTCATGATGGTGGACATCTGGTTGAGAGGTGCCTTTGGTATATGATCCATGTGATAGGATCCAGTGACATGTTGGTCATGTTATGGAACCCATAGTTGATTGAGGAATAAATACATGAAGGGCAATATACTTGTAGGTAAGACTATCATAGATGTATAGTACGCGTCCTTCCATTTCTAGTGATATATGGTATGCCACGTAGTTCCTCACGGTTGAGGAGATATGGCTCCCTGAAGTTGGAGGACCCTCAAGAATATTCTAGAAGCCTCTAGAAGGTCGTCAAGAAGCTTGACCAATCAAAGTGGTTGCAACAAGAGATTAATTATTGAAAGATTAATTGTTGAAATATTAATTAATTNAGGAGATATGGCTCCCTGAAGTTGGAGGACCCTCAAGAATATTCTAGAAGCCTCTAGAAGGTCGTCAAGAAGCTTGACCAATCAAAGTGGTTGCAACAAGAGATTAATTATTGAAAGATTAATTGTTGAAATATTAATTAATTATCATAAAATATTAATTAATTATTGCAAGGATAATTAGTTATTGAGATTGGTTGTCATTGATGTCAACCCTTGAGAAAATTTGCATGTCGAATTAAAGTGGAAGTTAACAAAAGATAATTAATTATTGCAGGGATAATTGAATATTGGAGGGATAATTAATTATTGCAAGTTGAAGTAAAGTGACAACAAACATAAGATAATTAATTGTTGCATGGATAATTAATTATTGCACATGAGTTTCATGGCAATTCCATGTCATTAAGAAATTATCTTTATAACACGAATAAGATTCCATTGAAAATCACTTATGTGTATTAACTTCTTCGAATATAGGTTGGATGTAGAGAAGTCCAGGTGAATTAAAGAAGGCCAAAAATCCAAGGGAGGATGAAGTTTTTGATGATGTGTTCTAAGGTATGTTATTTACAAGTCATCTTACCATTTTCTCTATCACTTGTTTTATAGAATGGTTCATATAGATAAAATCATAGTTTGTTGAGACGACATATCAAGGTACCTGTGGTATAAATTTCATCTTCTGGGTCATTGTACTTTTGGAGATACACTCTATGGAAGATAGGGATTTTGACTAGTCCTTAAACTAGTTTTAAACAGGTGTTCCAAGTAAAACAGTCATAAGTTCTTCATAGAGAATCAAAATTATGTGAGACCAATTGAAATGGAAACATTAAAGTCCTTAGTTTCTTATGTGATAGTTTCAGAATAATATTTCAAATATTTATCACGTGACATACCATACAAGTTCGCTCTCTAGAATAGGCCAAAATTCAGCAAGGTCTTCCATTTTCTCTATAACTCCTTTTAAGAAATTATTAAAGGAGTGAAACTTTGATTAATTTCAGAATAAATACTAAATAAGGTTGGGTACAAGTTTCAGACCTTTATTCATTAAAAGTACAAATTTATTCTTGTTGAAAGTTAGGGTCTGTGACTAATCCAAAACTAGTCTCGTGAGACTGAGGTAAAGGTTGTTGAAGGTGTTTTTCTCTTGTTGTTGAAGTTGGGTAAGGCATGAGGTGTGTGAGGTTGCAGTATTGATGATATATTGATATCAGTAGTAGCAACATAGGTATCATGAACAAAAACAACAACATGTTATCAATTACAACAACATAGTTAGTGATAGGGCGGTTGGAAGGGGCAAGTAAAGGGAGTTGTAGCCTCCTTCTGGTTGGAGCCAGAAAATAAGAGAGTTGGAGCTTCCTTCAGGTTGCTTCACGTAAATAGGGATTTGGAGCCTCCTTCCAATTGGAGATGGAAAATTAGGAAGTTGGTGCTTCCTATGACTGTATTTCTTCTGACATATAAGAAAAACATTCCATGGTTTTCTCCTACATTGGTTTTCCATGTAAATATTGGTGTACTCTGTATCCATGATTATTTTACTATGCACTATTGATATACTAAACATAGATGATAAAATCTTGAATGGTAATTGATCAAGAAAATGTTTATATTCTCTGATTATTGAATATTTTATATTGTGGTTAAAAGTGATAAAAGTGCTCATACTGATTCACCCCCCCTCTATGTATTCCAACACCAAGATCTACGACAGAGTTTGCATGAAGACCTAAATTTCATGGATGGGATAGGTTGTTTCTCTGCTTCCAAGTTCATTCTGACCAAGAGGCTCTGGCCGTGTAAATCTCCATGGACTCAACGCTCCAGGATCGTTCATGATCACTCCCCGACATATCAACGACCATTATTGACTTTGGAGTATGACTTTGTGCTCAGTGCCGAAGAGGTGTCAGGATATTTCCCTTTAAGCCCAATAAACGAATGAGGATGCATCTCAATCACGTCTCAATAAAGGGCCCAAATTTATTCATCATTACAGACCCACGACCACGATTCTTCTGGAATGAATTAAGGATATTACTATGGATTAATAGTCCATGCCCAGACTTATCCATTTCATGAATGTATTTCTTCGAGTCCTTATCAGGTCTTACCGAGCCTTGACCATGCTCGCTCTTGACAAAGGTACTCCATGGTTTCCTCAAGGCTTCTTCAAAGTACCCTATTCTTTGAAAGATTGGTTGGGCTCGGGCATTCCAACACCGTGGCGCATGGAAAATGTACGCAAGGGTATATATATACATATATATATAGGTATAAATCCATGAGAGTAATTACATGTGTCGTAGTATTTCGGTGATACACTTAGTGATTAGGGATACGTATCTCTCCTTAGGTTAGTATAGAGACCTTGAATTACATGCATGCATAACAATCATACAGATTTGTATCCTTTTCTATATACCAGACACACAACTTTATTCACACGTATACATTTGGAATTAATTCTCATAATACATGAAGTATTTGAAAGAAAGAATGTAAAACTCTTCATGAAATTAAACATTATGCACAAGCTATGGTGTCTCCAGAATACACAATTTGATTTGTAGACCAAATGGTTACATCAAAATATTATGTTGATCCTTTAACCATACACATAATCATGTCAATACACAAAAGTAGATGAGACACTTATCTATAGAAAATTGAGATATGTTGAGTATTGTTGTAGAGAGAATCACTCTCCACCCAACCATAGGAAATGTTGCATTCAACTTCGCTACAACCAGCCACCCCTGAGCCAGGATATGATATCACAATAGGAGTTTTGCAAGATTTTCTCTGGTCACCCCTTCTTCCCCTGCCCTCCCACTTTTATTCTCTTCTTATTCCCTTGGGACCTCATGGATCGTTCCAGAAACTTCGTAAAGGTACTTTCCCATCCTTTCTTAACTCCTTCAAGAACTATTTTGACTACTATCTTAGTTGATAGTGAGTTTCTAGGACTGAGGACAGTTCGGGTCCATATCATTTTAATTAAGCATGGTACTTCCTAAAAGATTCATTCAAAATAGGGATGGCCTCCCTCTTTCCCACTCCTCTCATGATACTGTAACCTATGAAGGCAATCCCTTCAGCAGTTACTCAACATTATCTTATTTTATTAAAACCCACACACACATTGTTGGCCCTTGACCAAGCTTTGAGGATCCTTGGTCATGTGTGACCTATTTTTGGGACTTCGACAAGTTGTCGAAGGTGGAGCGCAAGACAAAGCAAATATTACGGGATCTTGGCCCCTTTTAGGGCCCTTTTTGGGATTCGATATTATGTAATGGGTATGGGAATGTCGGCCCATGGGTTTACCCATGCTTAGTCCTATTTTGTAATGTATAAATAAAAGGCTAGGCAATGTAAGAAGTAGCAGTTGCAAGTTGTGTTAAGTGCTAGAATTAGAGTTGTAAGTGCTTTGTGCATAATGTGTGGTGAGAACTTACAGAGCTAAGTGAAAGTGATTGTAAGAAGGCTTCGTGTTGTGCCAAACTCGGGGAAGGAGGATCTGGCGAGGTGTGCGTAGATCTCTTGTCCTATGCGGAGTTGGTCTTGTGGCTCTGTGCATGTAAGAGGATTGGAAGAAGATAATAAAGAAGAGAAGAGTTGGTGGATGTAGCCCCAAGGTGGGGGTGAACCATGTACATGTTATGTTTCTCTGATTTGTGTGATGTATTGATGTGTTCATGAATTTATTTTCTTAGTGCTTTAATATAGATGAATGATATGTTGATGCTTAGTGCTTAATAATATGGATGGATGTTAGATCTAACTGATATAACCTTTGAGAAAATTTGCATGTCAAATTAAAGTGGAAGATAACAAAACATAATTAATTATTGCAGGGATAATTGATTATTGGAGGGATAATTAATTATTGCAAGTAGAAGTAAAGTGACAGTAAACATAAGATAATTAATTGTTGCATGGATAATTAATTATTGCATGTGAGTTTCATGGCAGTTCCATGTCATTAAGAAATTATATTTATAACACAAATAAGATTCCATTGAAAATCACTTATGTATATTAACTTCTGAGAATACAAGTTGGATGCAGAGAAGTCCAGGTGAAGTAAAGAAGGCCATAAATCCAAGGGAGGATGAATTTTTTGATGATGTGTTCTAAGGTATGTTATTTACAAGTCATCTTACCATTTTCGCTATCACTTGTTTTATAGAATGGTTCATATAGAGATAATCATAGTTTGTTGAGATGACATATCAAGGTACCTGTGGTATAAATTTCATCTTCTAGGTCATTTTAATTTGGAGATACACTCTATGGAAGATAGGGTTTTGACTAGTCCTTAAACTAGTTTTAAACAGGTGTTCCGAGTAAAACAGTCATAAGTTCTTCATAGAGAATCAAAATTATGTGAGACCAATTGAAATGGAAACATTACAGTCCTTAGTTTCTTATGTGATAATTTCAGAATAATATATCAAATATTTATCACGTGGCATACCATACAAGTTCGCTCTCTAGAATAGGCCAAAATTCAGCAAGGTCTTCCATTTTCTCTATAACTCCTTTTATGCAATGATTAAAGGNTCCACGGAATCAATGGTCTAGGATAGTTCATGATCACTCCCTGACAGATCAACGACCCTTATTGATTTTGGAGTATGACTTTATGCTCAGCGCCAAAGAGGTGTCAGGATATTTCCATTTAAACCCAATAAATGACTGAGGTTGCATCTTAATCAGGTCTCAATAAAGGGCCCAAACTTATTCATCATTATAGACCCATGACCACGATTCTTCTGGAATGAATTAAGGATTTTCCTATGGATTAACAGTCCATGCCCAGACTTATCCATTTCATGAATGTATTTCTTTGGGTCCTTCTCAGGTCTTACCAAGCCTTGACCATGCTCGTGCTTGACAAAGGTACTCCATGGTTTCCTCAAGGCTTCTTCAAAGTACCCTATTCTTTGAAATATTGGTTGGGCTCAGGGATTCCAACACCGTGGCGCATGGAAAATGTACATAAGGGTATATATATATATATATATATATATATAGAGAGAGAGAGAGAGAGAGAGAGAGAGGTATAAATCCATGAGAGTAATTACATGTGTCATAGTATTTCAGTGATACACTCAGTGAGTAGGGATACGTCTCTCTCCTCAGGTTAGTATAGAGACCTTGAGTTACATCCATGCATAATAATCATATAGATTTGTATCCTTTCCTATATACCAGACACACAACTTTACTCACATGTATACATTTGGAATTAATTCTCCTAATACATGAAGTATTTGAAGGAAAGAATGTAAAACTCTTCACGCAACTAAACATTATGCGCAAGCTATGGTGTCTTCAGAATACACAATTTGATTTTTATACCAAATGGTTACATCAAAATATTATGTTGATCCTTTAACCATACACATAATCATGTCAATACACAAAAGTAGATGAGACACTTATCTATAGAAAATTGAGATATGTTGAGTAATGTTGTAGAGAGAATCACTCTCCACCCAACCATAGGAAAGGTTGCATTCAACTTCGCTACAACCAGCCACCCCTGAGCCAAGATATGATGTGACAATAGGAGTTTTGCAAGATTTTCTTTGGTCCCCTCTTCTTCCCCTACCCTCCCACTTTTATTCTCTTTTTCTTCCCTTGGGACCTCATGGATCATTCCAAAAACTTCCTAAAGGTACTTTCCCATCCTTTCTTAACTCCTTCAAGAACTACTTTGACTACTATCTTAGTTGATAGTGAGTTTCTCAGGCTTAGGACAGTTCAAGTCCATATCATTTTAATTAAGCATGGTACTTCCTAGAAGATTCATTCAAAATAGAGATGGCCTCCCTATTTCTCACTCCTCTCATGATACTGTAACCTGTGAAGGCAATCCCTTCAACAATAACTCAACATTTTCTTATTTTATTAAAACCCACACACATGTTGTTGGCCCTTGACCAAGGTTTGAGGATCCTTGGTCATGTGTGACCTATTTTTGGGACTTCGACAAGCTGTCGAAGGCGGAGCGCAAGATCAATTGGAGATTACGGGATCTCGACCCCTTTTAGGGCCCTTTTTGGGATTCGGGATTATGTAATGGGTATGGGAATGTCGGCCCATGGGTTTACTCATGCTTAGGCCTATTTTATAATGTATAAATAAAAGGCTAGGCAATGTAAGAAGTAGCAGTTGCAAGCTGTGCTAAGTGCTAGAATTAGATCTATGTGATCAAGAGTTGTAAGCACTTTGTGCATACTGTGTGGTGATAGCTTGCAGAACTAAGTGCAAGTGATTGTAAGAAGGCTCTGTGCTATTCCAAACTCGGGGAAGGAGGATCTGGAAAGGTGCGCACAGATCTCATGTCCTATGTGGAGTTGGTCTTGTGGCTCTATGCATGTAATAATATTGAAAGAATGTAATAAAGAAGAGAAGAGTTGGTGGGCGTAGCCCCAGGGTGGGGTTGAACCATGTACATGTTGTGTTTCTATGATTTGTGCGATGTATTGATGTGTGCATGTGTTTATTTGCTTAGTGATTTAATATAGATGAATGATTTGTTGATGCTTAGTGCTTAATAATATGGATGGATGTTAGATCTGACCGATATACATATGCTTAGTTCTTGAATCTGCTAGATCTGATCTGTTTTGTTGTGATAAATGCTGCTAGATGCTAGATCTGGTTGAATATTGCGATGCTCTGTAATTAGGGTTTAAATGCATTGTTAATGAGACTGAATATTGATGAATGTTAACTATTCAGTGCTCTGATAAGTGTTAGAATCATAGATCTATGTCCCAGCTAAGGTTGCAGACATCTAAGTCCTGCAATAACCCCTGCATCTACCTCGGGTGAGACTTCATCTGCTTCGTAGGTGTTTCCGAAAGGGCCGGCAGTTAGGGTTGTTTTAGTGCACTGTTGTAGCGTTGAACCTTGGGTCTACCCCTTACCAAAAAATGGTTTCGTTGCCGGGACCTGAAACTATTATTGCTGGGAACTGAGGAAAAGAATCTTTGTGCAAATATCTGACCTAAAATCATGAAATCTCTGTGTGTAGACTTGTCGCTCTAGTGCACATTATTCTACTTGATCTGTGAAGCTCTGTGCCAAGAAGGTTCAGATCCGAAGAAAAGAGGTAAGATCTGCAATCTTTGTGCTCTGATAAAGGTAAGAATAGTAAAAAAATTTAGATCTAGAAACTTTGTGCTCTGCTGAAGATAAGATTAGTGGAAATTTTTGTTTCTAAAGTATGGATCTAGGTATGTTTGATAAGATTTTTCCTAGCTTGAAAACTAGGGCACTGATAGATGAAAGAGATTTGATATGAGTAGATCTGATAAGACTAGTGAAAGATATGTTATACCGATGCATAGAGAGAATGTTTGGACTAACAAATGGATGCAAGATCCTAGAAAGAATTTTTTGCAGGTTAGCTACCATGATCCTAGTGCGTGGTACAGGAAAGGATGGGGATCATTTAATAGAAAGAGAGGATGAACCCTTTGTTACAGTTGTAGAAGACTGGGACACCTAGCTAGCGAATGCCCTAGAAGAAGGCCTAGTTGCCTCTCTTGCAAATCTATGGACCATGAAGTATTGGATTTCCCTAGAATGATTGCTAAGGTTGAAAGGATGAATATGAGACAAGAAGACCACGAGAAAGGTCAAGCAATTGAGATTATGACAGAACCCCAGAAAGAATCAGAAAAAGTATTGCTATAGATGAAAGAAACCCTGAATGACCACCGCCATATCAACTTATCAGAGATCTTCAAAGAAAAAGAATGCATTGAAGCAATAATAGGAGACTTCGACATTGACTGTGTTCTAGATGAGGAAACACAGGTGAATATTATGACAGAAAAAACTTGGGAAATTCTAGGAAAGCCTTCTATGATTCCTTCATTGGGAGGAATAGGATTATTCAGAGGAAAGATGATAAACCTATGTAGAAGAATCACCCGGATATCTGTGAATGCCAATGGAACTTCGACAGAGGAAGAATTTGAATTTGTTAAATTTATTGAGAACATCACTCCATTTTCTATGTTACTAGGGAAACCTTGGATTGAAGGAGATCAGGCCAGAAGAAAATAAGAAGAAATCTTAGAGCAGAAGAAGCAAGAGTTAAAATATTTCATGACTAGGAGGATCACACACTTGATTGAAGAACAGGAGAATTGAGCGAAGCTGTTTAAAACCATAGACTTGGATGTCGAAGTAGGAAGAACACTAGAATTTTCGTAGAAGACGGAAGCACCTATTCTAGATACATATGAAGTATTACCCCTAATTTCTAGGAAAGAATCTCAACAGCGCGAAGTTACTCTACCAAAAGAAGATACAAATCAGAATGGAAAAAGGAATTCTGAGACAAATTTCACTGGAAAGAGGGATAGAAAACTAAGTAAGAAGAGAGCTAAGATTGAAAAGTTACAGAAGGTTCCAGAGGGAACTTTGCAGAAGGAAAATTTGCAAAATTATAACTTTGTCAGGATATCAGAACATCGTCACATGGCACTTCACCAAGGCAAAGCAATATAGTCATTGGGGACAGTATAAAGAACGACAACCCAAATGGGTAGAAAGGCATTTATGATAAAAAAATTCACCACCAGACTATTGGGACTGCGCCATAAGGGACAGAACTGAGTTAATGAAGGCTTCTCACCTGTTGCAAGAGATCCGTTGACAAGTTATATATTTTTACCGTCGTGCCACGCAACGAGAAAACTTTTGATAACTGTGAATCTAAGCCCTCATACTAGTTGATTCCACACAGTGATAATCGCGCTATTACCATCCATCCTGTTACATTGAGCAGTTACTCCTTAAACCCGAGATATTCAACCAGTAGCGTGCATGTCGCACGAAATTAGCACTGCAGAGAATTTTTTTGAAGAAGTTCTCATTGACCTAATGATTGAAAGAGAAATGTCTGCAAGTATCCAAGTGTCATCGATGAGAGGAGTGCAAGCCTTTCCATCGACTGCTCACTGAGTCAGATCATCCCGACCATTAGTGAAAAAGAGAACCAAACACAGAGATGACCTACCAAATGCGAAGTCGATCCTGTCCATATTACCCAATTACATCCCACCTCTGGCTGGCACAGTGAGTTGAGATATGGTGCCTAGATATTTCGAGTACTCCATGATTACTATGTACCTCCCGAAGGGGATACACGCAGTTCGAACACAACAAGACAAGATCATAGCATTGAAGTTCAGTGACTTCAACCTCGAAGATCACAAGAACTACAACATGCTCGCCCAGTATAAGTTCCTGACAAGGATGAAGGGGAATAACTCAAAGATAATCCCCTAGTCATGGATGATGAACCTCATGCAATCCTCCCTGTTAAATGTAATGAATATCCCACACTTCGAAAGGCACCAGGAAGTGAATGTCAGTGTCAAGCTATTAGTTTCATGTTACCATGGCGACTACTTATGGCTAGACCATCGTATTACAGCTGATCCGACATTGATCCATAGGATCACGGGATTAAGTATGCAAGGACTAGACCTGCAGGAGTTCTATCTAGGAAAAACCACAGATCGTGCGCTAGCACAGAAGATCAAGGATACATACGACGATGTTGAAAAGGGAATGTGAGGCTACAAGGCAGCCTCCATCCAGAATGGCGCAGTGCGCCTAGCCTGCCATCTCATAACCGAAAAGTTAGTAAGGAAGAACAGACCTACGCAAGTCACAGGCTTTATTTTTGACCTCACAGGGAAGTGCATGGAAGGCCTGCAAATGAATTGGGCGAAGTACCTAGTTAATCAACTGGAGCTATATTGCCTTGAAGCACAGAATTAGGGCTACGAGTTTCACTTTAGTTGGCTCTTGATTCTCATCACCTTTGCTGCTTGGGAGATGCTGGAAGGTGTGACCTTCCCGGGTATTGAACCATTTGAGCCGCTTGTTTCCAAGTTCACTACCCTTTGGTACTCGAGTGATATGAACAAACAGTGGCAGTCGAACGTTGTTTTTCACACCTATTACCTCCAGCTGAAGAGATCCATCGAATATGAACCTCACATGACTCTGAAAACCCTACAGAGGTTCCGACCCCTGATGAAGTTCTACACAGATCGACACTTCATCTACATAAGAGTGCGAGCCCATGAACACAAGGAGCAACTTCAATCGTATTACAAGCTCAATGAAGAATACCTGGAGGAGATGACTAAGGACTGGTCTACAGACCTCCTTATTTCCGCAGACCCTGTAGAGATGTCTGACCCTGACAACCTAGAGACCACACAGAAAGAACAGGATACACCCGGGCCTAGCAGAACAAACAAGACCGAAGAGGTCCAAGATTTAAGTAGTGCCTCAGGAAATATTGCTTCAATATCACCTGACCGAGGGGGTGATGACGAAGTAGAAGAACTAAATGGAAAAGGATCTGAACAGAAGCAAGGTGAAGTAATTCCACCCAGAGATGAGGTTGATCCCCTGAAGAAGAGGAAGGTTTCTCCCCAGAAACCTTCTTCCTAGAAGAAATCAAAATCCATTGTGACCAAGATGAAGATTGTACTTAATGCTAATGATTTTGACTTCATCATAGTAGCCCTAAATGATGCTTCGCTGGAAATCATGGAGAAGCAAGAAGCTAAGCAAGAGGAAATGTATGATAGAATTTAGGTCAAACTCCAAGGGGTACAACAAGCCCTTCAGTCCAGCCACACAGTGTCCACTGCGCCCCTGCCATCAAGAGAACCAGAGTTTGGAGATGAGCTAACCCAACTCCATTGACTAGCTGATATGGTTGAAGCTCACCTTCGTCACGCTTAAGAAGAAACAGAACAAGCCACCCATGCCTTGAAGCAAGTGCAAATCATACTCGTAGAACAACGCGGAGTTGTAGAATAGGAGAAGGTTTCTCTCCAGGAAAAGTTTGAAGAAGAGAGAGTACAGATGCAACAGGAAAAAGAACAGTTGCTCATAGAGAAACTCGAAGTAAAGGAAGTATTCAACAGAGCACTCCACTATGTGATAGGCTTAGAGCCACAAGTAGAATACCAAGTCACGCATCAAGTAGATCATCTTGCAGAAGCTATCCAACAGCTACAACAACAAATCACAGACTTAGAGCTCTACACAGTGCCCAACACCCCGCAGGATGTGAGGGACCAAAGAGAAGCAACTGCTCGAAGCGCAGTGGAGAGAATAAATGCCCTTTCCATGGAATTTAAGAAACTCACTGATCACAATTCCCAGACATATGAGAAACTCACTGAGAATCCATAACTGAAGGCACTAGAGTCGCAGCTCCAAGAGGCGAAGTATCAAGCATAAATGATATAGGCGATGTTAAAGCCCCTGTCAGCTATGGAAAGAATGAAGTGATCCCAGGAGTAGCACACTACCCAACAGCAAGTCCACAATATCCAAAGCAAAGTTATGGAAGTAACTCAGAGACTCCAACCTATATAGGATAAGGCTTACCAAATGTTCACAGATATCGAAGGCCAAGGAGCGGAACTAGAGCAAGTCGTCACTGCAACTAAACAATGCCTAGAGGGACCTGTCAACGAAGTAGTCATACAAGATTTCATTGAACAAGAGGTCATGGCACAACAACAATTCAAAGCAGCTTGAGTCAAGCTCGAGGATTTTGAAGCAGAACTAGTCAGATCAGAGTGACTCTGGACGAGTCATAGGTGAGTGTTGGGGGCCTATTGGCCCTTGACCAAGCTTTGAGTATCCTTGGTCATGTGTGACCTATTTTTGGGACTTTGATAGGCTGTCGAAGGTGGAGCGCAAGACGAAGCAGATATTACGGGATCTCGACACCTTTTAGGGCCCTTTTTGGGATTCGAGATTATGTAATGGGTATGGGAATATTGAACCATGGGTTTACCCATGCTTAGGCCTATTTTTTAATGTATAAATAGAAGGATAGGCAATGTAAGAAGTAGCAATTGCAAGTTGTGCTAAGTTCTAATATTAGATCTATGTGATCAAGAGTTGTAAGTTCTTTGTGCATACTGTGTGGTGAGAACGTGCAGAGCTAACTGCAAGTGATTGTAAGAAGGCTCTGTGTTGTGCCAAACTCAAGGAAGGAGGATCTGGCGAGGTGCACGCAGATCTCTTGTCCTATGCGGAGTTGGTCTTGTGGCTCTGTTCATGTAAGAGGATTGAAAGAAGATAATAAAGAAGAGAAGAGTTGGTGGACATAGCCCCATGGTGGGGGTGAACCACGTACATGTTGTGTTTCTCTACTTTGTGTGATGTATTGATGCGTTCATGTGTTTATTTTCTTAGTGCTTTAATATAGATGAATGATTTTTTGATGCGTAGTGCTTAATAATATGGATGGATGTTAGATCCGACTGATATACATATGCTTAGTGCTTGAATCTGATAGATCTGATATGTTTCGTCATGCTAAGTGTTGCTAGATGCTAGATCTAGTTGAATACTGCGATGCTCTGTAATTAGGGTTTAACTACGCTGTAACTGAGACTGAATATTGATGAATGTTAACTTCTGAGTGCTCTGTTAAGTGTTATAATCACAGATCTATGTCCTAGATAAGGTTGTAGACATCTGAGTCCTGCAACCACCCCTGCCTCTACCTCGGGTGAGACTTCATCTTCTTCGCAGGTGTTGCCAAAAGGGCTGGTAGTTAGGGTTTTGTTTGTGCGTTGTTGTAGCGTTGAACCTTGGGTCTGCCCCTATGCCAACACACACACATAGAAATATTACAAAATCTATCAAGGTCCATTGTTTATCTTTGATCACCTACGTTTCATCTTATTGTTTTTCCATAATAACACTTATAATTACATATTCGAGGAAACAAGAGTGTTACAACCAGCTTCTACTTGCCACATGGCTCTTTGTTTACCGTTTATGCATTATTTCAAAAGATCATAACTTTCACGTCCGAAGTCCATTTTCACTACTGTTTTTTTTTTCAACATATTTTCGAGATCTTTCCATCTAGACCATCAATTTCATATTTATTTTCATATTTTAATATGGTATCTCCAATTGATATTTTGATTACCATTACCAACTACTTCTCATGGAAATCCCATATGGAGGATGTATTAAGAAGTAAAGGATTGTACCAGATTACCATGGGAAAAGAAACATAACCCACTAATGACGAAAATAAATTCAAATGGGATAATAAAAATCTTGAATCACTTGGACTGATTGGAATGTCCATCTCTCATGATTTAAGGTTTCACCTTCAAGGAATTGTTGACCTTGATGATGCATAGAAAAATATTGAATCTTTTTTTGGTAAACACAATATTGAATATTGAAACATTATTTGTTGGGAAAAGAAACTATTATTCACATAGATCATCAACCATTGCAATGCTTACAATCACAAACAAAGCTACAACAAGCAAGGGACTTCAAATGGATGGGTTTCCTACAACAATTCCACTTGGTTATCAAGTACAAGAAAATAATTTATAACAAAGTTGTTGATATGATTTCTAGGCCTATTGTTAGTGTTTCAATTATTCTTAAGCATAATTCTACCATGCATGAGAGCTATGTTGAACAGTGTGCTTTAGATGTTGATTTTAAAGAGGTTTATGCAACATTGTATCATTTTAACCAAGTTGAGGAATTGGATTACCATGTGCATGATAAGCTTTTGTATCATCTTGGTAAGCTATGTATTCCATAGGGTGAAAGAGTCAACATCATAAGGGAAGCACATTCTTCTCTTATTGTTGGCCACTTTAGTGTAGGCAAGGAAATGGCTAATTTGCAAAGGTATTTCTATTGGCCTAAAATGAATGAAAGTGTTTCAAGATATGTAAGAGGATGTTCTTTATGTGCTACAAGTAAGCCTAACAACAGAAATTTGGGATTGTATAGTCCATTCTGGTTCCTTCTCGTCCTTGGGAAAATATTTCCATGGACTTTGTAGGAGGATTACCTATGTATAAAAAGAATCATGACAATCTTTATGTTGTGGTTGACCATTTCAACAAAATGTGTATTTTTATGCCTTGTAAGAAGCAGGTTACAGCTAAACAAATGACACAAATGTTCTTTCAACATGTATGGGTACATTTTGGGTTTCCCAAATCTATTATTTCTTATCGAGATTCTCTATTTATTGGGAACTTTTGGTCAAGCTTATGAGCACTCATGGACACCGAGTTGAAAAAGAGAACAACATTTCATCGACAAATTGACGGTCGAATAGAAGTGGTGAATAGAACAATAGTACATCTTCTTCGTGGTTGTTGCAGCAAACATCCTAATCTTTTGGATGAGCACCTACACTACATTCGACATGCTTATAACCGAGCTAAGCATGCATCGACTCAAACATCTCTATTTGAGGCATGTTTTGGTTATTTACCAAAATATCCTTTAGATTCGATCTTTGAGAAGGATGTTGCTATTGATGGTCATTACGACATTGATAGAGAAAATAAGTTCATTGAAAAAATTAAATTGGTACGTCAAATGGTACAAGAACAACTGGAAAAGAGCCAAGCCAAATATAAGACAAGACATGACAAGCATTGTGTTGATTATAGTTTCCAAGTTGGAGATGAATTTTGTCTTTTCATTAGCAAAGCGAAGCTTAAAGGAGAAGGTAAAAAACTGAAACCAATTAGATATGGACCTTTTAAGATTATTGAAAATATTGGTAACAATGCCTTCCATTTGGATTTACCTCCTTATATGAAAATGTATGCAGTTGTTAATGTTGAGAATTTGAGATTGTATGAGCCTCCTTTGATTGATGATCGAGAGAATGTTCAAATTCCTACAATAGATGACTTCTCACCAGAATATCTTTCAGAATTGCATGAGGATACAATCCTTGACAGAAAGATAAGAACTTCAAAATGAGGGAATGTGGAGCACCTTCATGTTGGTCTCAAAGGCACAAATCCAAGAAAAGATAAATGGATTGAGGTTGGAAAGGTGAGGGAACTGCACCCTCATCTTCATATTGACTGAAAGTAGTCTTTTGGAGGTCCAAAACATTCC
>SNQJ01S0012198.1:80225-92090 GCA_010110895.2 Picea sitchensis | reverse complement strand
GAGATGCCTCATCAAAGGAATGTGTCCATACCACATTTCATATGGAGTCTTGTTTTTTAGAGCATGAGATGGACACCTTTTTTTGACATAAAATGCACAAGAACTGCATCATCCCAAAACATCAATTTAACATTCTTGAAAAACATCATGGAACGAACCATATTAAGGAGTGTCTTGTTCATTTGTTCAACCACACCAATTTTTTGGGGATTGTATGGAACTATGGTTTGATGTTTTATCCCATATTGTTGATGGTATATTTGAAATTCATTAGAAGTATATTCTCTTCCATTATCAGTGTGAAGAGAGACAATATGAGACCAAGCTTCATTTTGAATCCATACATGAAAATTTTTAATTTTTTCAAAATATTTTGATTTATCTTTAAACAAGTACACCCAACACATCCTAGTGTAATCGTCAATAAAAGACACTATATATTTATTTCCATTTGCATAAGGAACATGCATAGGGCTGGACAAATAAAAATTTTATGGTCTTTTTCTGTGGTCAGAATGACTGGTATTTTTCAAGGTCTGTTACTCTGAGACTTTAATTATGAGTCTTCTTCTTCTTAGTCTACCTCTTCTTCAATTTTTCTGCTCTCAGGGACTTATTTTTCTTTGCAAATCCATTTCCATAGGTCATTGAAGATCAGTTTGCTCTTGATCTTCCTATACCATTTTCTATAATTCTGCTTATCGATCAGTACCACTCAAAAAATGGATATGAGAGAATGCATTGTATTTTGTCTTCACACACACATTAGTAAATGAAAATATAATGAAGCTTCTCCAATAAAAAATAGAACTGCCTTGCTATTGCACCAATGAAATAGACCACGAAACCAAGAAGGGCATAGGCGACCTCCAGGTCAAAGCAATAGAAACGATCACAAAAAAAAATGATGGTCGCTCATAAAAATGTTGATGGACGCTCTTAAAAATGATGGATGAATGTAAGGAAGCGATACCATAAGAAGAGTGATACCATAAACTCAGTGTTATCTGCATGAGAAGAGTGATAAAATGAGAAGCCAGACTAATGATTCACATTAGGTCTGATAGGTCTCGATATCAATGAGCACCACAACCTTCCCTTGAGCAGGAATTTGTATTGTGTGGGTGTTAGAATACCCTCCAAAATCAAGGTGATTCATATACATAGTAGTTTGCAATGGAATGATACCCTTGTGTGTGAATATGATACCAAAGAAAAATAGGTAATGAATTGGTGCAATGGAACGATACTCATGTGCATGAGTATGATACCAAAGAAAAAATGAAACGAACCATATTAAGTCAAGGGGCAAGTAAACCTTCTATAAGGTTGAGTGCGAGGTACACTTGACTCGTGACGAATGGTCAACTGATCCATAAAATTGATGGGAGAGGGTTTGCATCCACATTCAATTCCTTACCATGCTTGATGATACCAAGAGAACCCATATATCATTGTCCAACTATCTCATAATCTCGGCCACAAACTAAAATTCGCAGGCTCAAAATTTCATGTGTAATTTATGGCGTTCCACAAGAACACAAAATCATGCAAAAGATGTGGGGTTTCACAATTGGTTCACTAATCATATACAAAGCGCACTCCTAACTCGTGTTAGGAAAACCTGACAGTGAACTAGAGTGAGGTCAAAATAAACGAAGGCATGTCATTCATTCTTGAGTGGATGCAACAAAAAAGTATGGTTTTCCAAAGAGTCAATTCATGAAGGAGGTCAACGGATTATTAGAGAAAAGTTGTGAGTCGGTTTGTCTACAATGGTAGCATGGGAGGTAGAGCGATGGATTATGGTCTTGGGTGTTAGAAGCATGAGAATATCCTTCCAAAGCATAGAAACATGAGTGTTGGGTGTTTATGTAGAAAGGAGAATGTGAGGAATGTGTGTGAGTTAATGTAGTGGAATGGAAATAGAGAATACCACAAAAATTCTACAGACGTAGGGATTAGGGTTTCAACTAGTGATGAAAATATTTTGACTAGTATGAAGTAATATATCAAAGAGAATCCCCATAGAGTCAGACTGTGAATGAAGATATGGAAAGAGGGAATTTTCTGCAGAAGAGAAGAAACACTCATGGAGTTAGCATTGGCTCTGATACCAATGTCATGCTAGGATGGAAGAAAAGATAACTCCACACTTGATGTGATTAACATTAACATGATAGGTTAATAAATACACAATAAATGACTCTTGGTCTTATGTAACTGAATATGTTTCCTATCACCTACAACTACTCATATTTACAATATTGTTACAAGTAACACATCCAAAAAGGATTACCCGTCCAACAGTGTCATTAGGTAAAAGTGTGTTTATTAGTGTGTTTCTTTAGTATGCATTTGTAGTTAAGAAATATGATGTTCATGATATGTTCCTGACATAAAGTGATACGATGGTTCATATTCTCCTTGATCTCAATGGCTACAATGATCTATGGTTTAACACCTGATTGGTCCATGATATCTATTTAAAGAGAATGGAGGGTCATTTGTCAGTGATCGATTGTAAGAAACTCTCTTGTAAATCTCTGTATAATATATTCCTTTTGCATTCATAAATTGCTCCAATTTTCCACGTTGGATGGGGCCATGGATGTTTCCTTGTAGGAGTTTTACCACGTGAAAACATCGGTGTGTTAATCTTTGATCTGGTTGTGTGAGTGGTTACTCAAGTCGTTCGTTCTCTTTTGGAATACTTGTGTTGTCGAAATAATCACAAGGATCTCATCCTCCTCCATTGTTGCAGTGAAGATTGCTTTGCATGACAGGTTTTCTAGGACAGATATGGGACAATTACATTACTTTCTTGGTATTGAAATAATCCATAATGATTCATGAATCAAAATTTGTTAGTCTAAGTATGCTAAGATCTACTTGTCAAGTTTCAAATGACATATTGCAAGCTTGCTCCAATACCCTTTCAATCATGGGTTAGACTAGAGGATGTTAGTGCATCACCTTTGTTTTATTGTAATAGATATCAATAGTTGGTGGGGAGTCTTCTCTACCTTACACAGTCTTGAACAAAAATATCTCATAGTTGGATCAGTTTCCAAGTACATGCTGGAGTCGCATGAGCTTCATTGGAAGGTAGAAAAGAGGATTCTCATATATGTCAAGGGTACTACCAACTTTGGTATACACTATGCAACAAGATCTTCCTTAGATATTGTTGGTTACATAGACTTAGATTAAGTCATAAAATTGATAGCAATTTCACTTCAGGATATGTCCTTTACCTTGGATAAGGATCTATTTTCTAGTCAAGTAAGAAGCAAAAAAAATTATTTATCATTAGTAGAGGAAAAGTACAGGGGTGCAGTGAATGTTACTACTCAAGATATTTGGTTACAACACTTCCTTACAGAGTTGGGATTTCATTTTCATCATCTGAAAATTATATGGTACAATAACTAGAGTACTCTCAAGATGTGTAGAGACCCAATTTAGAGATAGTGGACCAAGCACATCGAGGTTCATATGCATTTTATTCCAAGACAAATTTAGGATGGATTCATTTATGTGCAGCTCAATCCATCTTCAGAGAAGGTGGCGGACATATTCACCAAGTCCTTCACTAAAAAGATTTTTTTCTCACTAAGGGACATTCTAGGAGCGAGGGATACATCAACTTAGTAGTTGAACATGTTAGCATTTTTTTTTGTTCACAACATATTTTGAGGGGGGGGGGGGTTTGGAAAAATGGGTTTTCCCTCCTTACCTCAATTTTGTTCAGTTGTTATGCATCTATACTTGTGCATGAGTACCCAACATGGATTCATATTGATGATACTGATCRTTGTGCACAACCCAGTTGTGATTTKGGGGGKTGTTGGAGTACATGCACATTTTCCTACTATTTAAGAGGACTTTTATTTATAGCATGTCTATTTATAGAAAATATATTTTTAGCTAGTGGCTTCCTAKATGTAATACTAAGGGAAAATACCATTTTTYTCCAAAACCATGGGCTCATAAACCACCATTAGGTAATTTCYTATTTTCTAAGGGGAAGAGCATGTCATTCCTTAATTTTAGGAGATAATTCCCATTTCATGGCTTGAGAACGCACTTGAGATAATTCCTAGTTAAGTGCACACTTCTATTTAAGTATTTAGTTATATTATTATTCGTGGAGTCCAGTCATACATGCATGAGTTCTCACTTGTGCATGGATAACTCCATTTATGACTAGCTAACTCCATTTATGGCTAGTTAACTAATACTAAGAGGGAGTTTATTTTTTTATTACATGTGCATGCACTAGAAGATTAACCCAATGAAAATTACTCCTCTTTTGGAGAGTTATATATATTGTAATCATGATCAAGGATTAATACAATGTGATTCAAATTGGTTTCTTAGTATCTTATGTGTGAAGATTGATTCTATTTTTCTCTCTCCTCTCTTTCTTTTGCAATTAACTAGTGTAGTATTTCCTACTCACAATTAAATATTGGAGTGTCGTTTGATCCTACAACTAAGACCCTAAATGATGCCTCCAATATGAATTAAAGTAGCTCAAACGTCAAATCATCCATCATAAATGTGTGCTCAAGATAATGTTTTGGTACATGTGGCATCATAAGGTGGACGACTCACTCCAAAAGAATGTCTAGGGGGATCAAATGTGAAATGTTTCCTTCAAGAGGTGCAATGTTTCATCTCCAAGTGTTGTATCATCCCCAAAGAGGTGTAACACCTCATCAAAATATGGCATGTCATCATCAAAAGGTGTAATGTCCCATTAAGATATGGAAAATCATCATCAAAGTGCAACACTCGATCACAACAAGGGTCACATCATACCCCACAAGTGCCAGGGTGTCTCATCAAGGGAGCCATGTCATCAATAGTATCAACTTCCTCCTTAAAGTGTGGGGTGACCTCTCTCAAGTTATGGGGATTACCTCCATCAGGTGTTCTATAAGCCCCTGAACATACTTCAAAGGACCAAGGTGTCAATCAAATGTGTAATCTATCATCCAAGGAGGGGACCATGTGGTCTAATGCACCATCAAAACCAGAGGAAAGTAGACAAGTCAAACACAACATATAAAGTGAGTCATGTAAATGAAAAAGATATTATATATATCTCATTAAGTATCCTCTTCAAACTTCAAACTAGCTTACAAAGTTAGACAATTTGTTAAGTTTAGGTATGGGAGGATCATTATTACCCCCTGTTAGGTGTGTCAGTACCCAATATAATAATTATGTCCCAAGAAACCCATCGAGGAGTATGTGTAATGGTACATGGTATGGTTTCGGGTTTCCTTCATGGGTGGTGGAATAGTCATGAAAGGTTATGTGTCATAGTCATCCTTATGAGAACCTTTGCATGAGGGAGAAATTAGGAAATGAGTTACCCTTTCCTTGGAACTATGTATTTCCAAACCCCTATTTTCCTTTTTATTTATTCATTTTGATTTTAATTTTCATTCGCTAAGTCCTTTTGTTAGGTATGAATTCATTTCATATGACTTGGGGTGATGGCCTCTTAGCAAGGGGTTTTAATTTCATTCTTCTCATTCATTTTGGTTCTTGACTTCTCTTTTCTTTCCTTTTATTTTTCTTTTCATTTTGAATTAAATCATTTTTCTCTTTCTATATCATTTTTTATCAAGTTGCATCAACCTTGAGCATTCTATCTCCTTCTTCCCATGGAGATTATGAGGCATAAACCTTTACAAGTGACATATGAAAACCAACCCAAAAGAGAGAATAACATAAAGGGGACAGATGGAGTGTGTTATGCATGGAATAAGATATGAATAGGTTACCCTTATTAAGGGCCCCCATAGTACAATGTTTCCCAAGAGTAGAAATACTTGAATAGGAGACAATTATGACCACCAAGGTGAAACGAGGAAAAATGTATAAATTCAAAGAATCATGATTCATAATCCAATTCAACCCATGATCACTATTTTCATTCCCAAAACATTGTCCTTATCACTCGATATGAAGTATCAAAACAAGGTATTGGTGTGCCCCCACAACTACTCACTAAAATTCTATGCCTTAGAGGATTTTAGTGGGTACCCCCTATCAAACTTTCAGCAAGGGATTTTGTCACGACTAACCTGATTTAGTACTGATACATACCATTCTTCCTCTACAATCCAAAACATAACCTAAAATCACCGTTGATAATTCAATATCTTGTGAGTTTTCTCCCTACTTTTGTTAGCCCTCTTTCTTAATAAATGAGCTCCAAGTCCTACTAGGTTCTAAGGAAATCCTTAGTGCATGTGAGCATGCCCGAGGGATATCATATCACCCCATCAGATTGTTTCTCCCTGGAATCAATTAGCATATAATGCCAATATCCTGTCCAATGAGCTACTTTCGATAGCACTATCAAGAAACCTCCTATCAAATTATTCTCCATTGAAAAGGTTAACACCTTGTGTACAATATTGAATACAATGGAGCCTCTCCTATGGACTTGTCTCAATGCATATAAATTCATTATGCCATAAAGAACTTATCCCGTGTCTCCATGTCAAGATGTTACTAGTCCTTAGAACTGGTCTACGTGGTAAAAGTTAGACATATGGAGTGGGTCCCTCACATAACCATTGACATTACGTGGCATACACCAATTTGATTATTTACTTAGTCTCATCCAAATTCTATAACCTCCATGCAAACAAAAAAAAATTATACGAGAACAATTTTCAAGGCACGAATATTCCCTTGGGATGCCTTCCCATCAGAACAAGAACTAACCACGGTACATTCTTCTCTCTCATGGCACCTCTTTGATGATCATATTTCACAGTACTATTAGAAACACTTCCATTGGAGTGGGCTTTACATCATATTTTATTCTCCTCAATGGTACACTCTGAAAATACTATACACGCTAATGTAATCCATGAATGTTGTAGATATTAACCTTGTACAATTAATTATTGCAAACATATTCTTAATCAAAACAAAAAATATGCAATGGCAGACACACATTACATTGAAATTGTTGCATCGGGGCTCTTGGTTCCATCGGGGAGGACCATTAAGAACTTGATATGTATGTTGCGCCAGTACAACCTGGTGAATAAGCCCTTATTTTTTATGATCTAATTGTCATAGGGGAACATAATGTGCAACTATGAATTTATTGGAGCATGCTAGTGTTGAGGTAGTAAACTGTGCATGTGTCATTGAGTTACTTAAATTAAAGGGTCAAGGAAAGTTGGATGAAAATACACTATACATTTTAATAGAGTCTTGCTAATCAATAGTGTACGACAAACATTTGGTGGTTGAAATCCTAAGAGTTGAAGTAGTTATGATGAAACCCAATGGATGAAGGTGATGCTAGAGAAGGTTGAATCCACCAACATGGAGGAGCCACGGTTGAGGAGTAGAAAAAATATGAAGAATCACCAGTGTCAAAGGAATTCAATAGCCTGTGTCTATGAATATTGAGTTTTCAAATGGTGTAGATATGAATCCCCCATGTGAGTGATCCATTGAACAGATTTGCAGACAGATTGTGAGATCTATGTTTCCTTCCTGTGGTGTGTTAGGGAGAAGAAGACGCTTGTTGTGTAGAGAAAGAGGGTGCATCATGAATTTTATTCTTTTATTTTCAAGTTAAGGCATAATTGGAAATGGAGTCATGAGCTAAGAGATCCAAAATACTGGCTCGAGGGCATGAGGACCTACTTGTGTGATGTCGAAGATCTATTTTCGAGGAGATCCAAGATATATATTTTATTGTAGTTTGACTGCAAACAACTTTTTTTTGTTTGAGTTGTTAATAAGTCATCCAATGTAAGAGGTATAAAAGTAATTAGTAATTGAAAACAATCTAAAGTTCTTGGTCACCATCAAAGTGATGGATTTTTTTATGGTTCACATTGATTGGGGTAGCCCTGTGTGGCCACAATTAAGTCTACTTGTTAAAAAAGGAAGTCTATGATAGCTATTTGTTAGAGTTTCATCGTTACATGGTGAGTTGGCATACCATCATGTTGGATTAATATAGATAAACCCTTTTTTAGAATATTTAGACACTCATAAGTTAGTTAAGATCAACTTGATCTAATGTGTTGTTAGGTAAAAGTGTGTTTCTTAGTGTGTTTTCTTAGTATGCATTAGTATGCATTTGTAGTTAGGTAATATGATGGTTGCGATATATTATCAACATAGAGTGATATGATGGTTCATATTCTCCTCGATCTTAACAACTACCTTGATTCATGGCTTAACACCCAATTGGTCCATGATCTCTATTTAAATAGCATGGAGGGTCATTTGTTGATGATGGATTGTGAGAAACTCTCTTTCTTTGTTCCAGAGTATTTATTGGCATTCCTATGTAGCATATTCAAGCTCTGAAGTGTCTCCTCTTGAGCCCTGATAATCTTCTCATTTTCTTTCCTATATCTCTACACCTCTCTATGTAGGCTTCTCATAGTTACAGGCTCCTACCAACCTCTTATTCCATTAGAATTTGTCTCATTATTTCTCATGATGACATGTAGCCCTCTGAATTCCTCCTCATGGCTATAGGACCCTTGCGCATCCTCCATGGTTGTATTTCTCATATAGGAACAAAAATTCCTATTTGTAAATCTAAATTATACAACAAAATGTGCATACAAATAATTTTCTGTTAGACGAAATATATATATATATAGTTCTAGCAAAAAAGGGCATAAATTTTTCTTGCTATTTAATGGTTGCCAGTCATCTTATTTTGACTTGAATACAAAATTTACTACTTAAATTTATTTTATGGGTTTACATATGTCTTCTTCTCCTCAAGGTATCTCCTACAACTACTTTTTTTCCCAAATTTGAGCTCTGAGCTAAATGTTATGGTTTTATGAGGAAAATCTCTCCATGGCTAGGGGTAAACCACAACAAATGGAAATGACTGCAGAAATCAACTCTATTCTCAAGTATGATATATAAATAAATATGCTAGCAAGACAAGATAAAAGGCCTACATCTTCCAGACGTTCGATGAAGTCCATCATTGAGCACTTGACCCAAAGCAATATATCTACAACTAGTCCTCAACAACCAAGCAAAGCAAGCATATGGTGATAATATACGATGTTAGCACATTCATTAGCATAATCCATTAATATACATAACAAATACGCCCATGGAATAATAATTCAAATATTTGCAAGATATCAATTGGACAAGAAAAGAGTATTTCTATTAATATATGATCAACATAAGTGAAAAAGTTACAGACTTCTATGTTGGCACGGTTCAGAACCTAGAAACTAAGTTCCTTCCAGCTGATCCTCTACCACTTCAATCCTCCACCAAAGGGAAGCTTATAGAAGAGAGACAATAAAGTTCTCAATCAATAAGGTAAGAGCTTGGGGGATGAACACTGTGTTAAGACTTAAAGGAAAAAGGGATGCAGACTCAATATGAAGTGAATAATTTCTCCAGAGTAACTTTGCTCTCAAAGTTGAATTCTTTATCCTCTTTTCCATAGCTCAGAATTGGCCCATTTATAGCCTTCAAATGGAACTGAAGGGCCAATTCAGAACGTTTCCAGTATATGGAAGGCCAAGGATCATAGATTTCCTATCGTGACATGGAAACCCGACACCATCTTTTTATTTTTGGGAAAAAATCTCGATGTACGCGGGTTCTAGTGGTGTAGCCTGTGTATACGCATGTTGTATAGTAAGCAAGGTGCGTATATGTGAAAAACATGTATTTTTTAGCTCTGGGATTTGCAAAAAAGGATGAAAACTCTTCATAGGGAAATGGAAACAGGCCTTTTGTGCAAGATTTCATAGGGTGAGGCAAATCCTTCTATAAAAAATTCCCCCTAATGTGTGAGGTTAGAGGAGTATCTGTGATGGCTGAAATACATTATAAAGCCCAGAAGTGGAGTGATGGGGAACCAACTAGAAGAACTAGTTTCTCATTACATTATGCACTAACTTTGCATACATGGATTCCAATTTGAATTACACTATAGATCCATGTGAAAATATACCAAACAACTGCCTGTGGCCATGAATAGGAAAATACAAATGCGGTTACATGCCAAAGGATTTCATAGTCACGAACAAGGCCTAGTAGAACCAGTCTCAAAATCAATCTGAAGATATCTGTATACAATGGAGTACAATCTGATCTCCCATGATTACTGAAGTCATATAGGTACTGGTCCAATGAAAAGGAAGCAACAACTCAGGAAATTTGTGGCCACATACTAATGTCTTCAAGTTTTCTACACAATCTGCCAAAGGTGCAAGTCTACATCATGTGAGTAAAGGAGTTGAGGTCGAACACAATGAGACATCATTTAATTATTGGTCATTGAGGTATATCGTTAACAAACACGAGACAACCTACCGATAATGAAAGTAGGTATCAAGGCACTGAGTACATTATTACAAGTGTGAATAAAGGATTCAGGGTCGAACACTTGAAGAATCCATCTATCAGGAGACAATGATGTATTCCCAACTGTCGATGGTGAGAGAACCTTCACCTAATGACTGCAAGCCTCAAGGTACTCATAAGACTCTAGGTCATGTTTCCAGAATATATGAGCCGAAGTCAATGGAAGGAGACCCACTGAAAGGAGAGCCTTAAGGCATCTCTCATCATTCAGCATGAGGTACAAAGCATGAGCTTTATCATTTGGAGGAAATAAGATGAAGAACATGTTCAGGAACCAACAACCATGTGCGTCTTTCGTGTGTGCCAAGTGCAAGTGGTACAATAAAAACACCCTCTGAATAGAATCCTATGAGGGAAAATGCTGACAAAGGTGAGGAAACCACCAATAAGGCTAATGGCATCCAAGAAACTGCATGAATCCCAATGTGTGAATAGATGTCTTGCCGTCAAACACAAGGGAAACCACCTAGTCAACGACCAATGATCAAATGTCGATTGATGGGTTCAAGGTTACCTAACAATGATGAAAGTAGGACTAGGGTGAATGATAGGACTACAGTATCATGTGATTCTAAGACATAATGAGGATATGGCGGACATGCAAATTCAAGAGTTCTGAGGAATGACCGACATAATTTGATACACTTCCTTTGAACAAGAGCATGAGACATATGGAAGACTCCGACAGCATAGACTCAATGATGAAACCATGAGATGCAGGAGGAATCAATCAAGTTCTCCATAGGGACTGGAAGAGTAACCAGTCGTTGGAGAAAACTCTTTGTAACGAGATCAACTTCCTAAGGCCATGCTAAACCCAAAATTATAATGACAAATGGACTCAATAACTTTGTGCTCTATTAAAAGGCGACACAATTGCTGCCAATATAAGATAATATTCCCTTCCCGCCTGTATTTTTTTGCTTTTTTCATAAACAAATGAATGCTATGATACAGAGGAGGAAACAAGTCTTGCAAGTAAGAAAAAATAGTTCCAATAGTGGAACATATCTATTCTCAATGCAAGGAGATTCATGCAGGAGATGGAGACTCGGGGGAATGTTCCCTCCTGGGTATAGGGTGTCAAATTGTGAAGGATATAAATGAGGCTCTGATTGGTTGAGGATGAAAAAATGCTGAGGCAAATGGTTTATAACGCAAAGCGAGAACCGTCCATAGGCTCAATACTGCAAGCAAGGGCATGAGATGCAATCACAACTTAACTCCAAAAAATGTCCTTTTTCATGATCTTAGTCTACTTGGTGTGAAAAAGGGATAAAATTGTACCAAATAGACATCCTTTCAAATCCAATTTACGAGTGTGAAAGAGACAAGTTCACTCCAAAATATTTTCGTTGAAAATGAGTCGGAAAAGAGATTAAATAAGACTCACGACCTTTCCAGTCCAATTTAACGAGTGTGAAAGGGACAAATTCACTCGACAAT
>SNQJ01S0012198.1:41924-59979 GCA_010110895.2 Picea sitchensis | reverse complement strand
TATGAAAAATGGAGCTATTGGATACCGCAAGTGGGCGTGCTTTTTTGTTTATTCGCTGTTATTACTGCTCAACCAGGTATATGATGGAACATTCTCAGTTCAAGAAACGGCTCATGAGTGTGCTGTTACGTTTTTGATATATGGTTTTATAGCAGTAATCGTTTTTTTTACCATATTTGGTTCACAAAATATTGTTTTATTAATTATTCTATGGCTCTGTGCAGGTTTTCTGAGTATCAATTGTGGAGGAAAAACCAATCACACCGGGGCAAACAATATAACATGGGTTACTGATGCTAATTACATAGACGTGGGTGAGACAGCAGACATAGGCAACATCACTCAACAAGCCTTCGGTTCTTCTTTGTATAGTCTACGCTTCTTTCCAAAACCTCTCAACAAGTCTTGCTATCAGTTGCCTGTGCCCTCCAATGTGCCTTACCTCTTAAGACTCTGGTTTATCATTGGAAATTACAGTGGATTCCAAACGTTGCCAAGCTTCGCTTACTCTTTTGAGACAGTAGATATGTTGGCTATGAATAACATAACACTAACAGATAATGGATTTTATGATGAAATAATCTTCGTTACTTCAGGCACAGTGATGTATGTATGCTTGATCAGAACCTTCGAGAGCGATAATCCCTTTATCAGTGGTATCGAGTTGAGGCCCCTCCGAGATGGCATGTATGCACAGGCTGTGCCAGGAACAGTGCTGATTCTAGACTTGAGAATTGATGTTGGTGGAAAATCGGTGGTTAGGTGAACATTTTGAACTTTATATATTTACATTCGGAAATCTGAGCGTCATAATTAACGAGATATTCATTGTAATCCGCTTTTCTATCAGTTATGAATTTATAAATTTCCACCCTAATAGAAAAATATATATTTTCTGAGAGGCAATTTTGATGCAGCAGTGTTGAACAGTAGTAACATTTTTTGTTAATGATTTCTCTGAATAGTTTTGTATCTAATTACGCAGGTATCCTCTAGACAACTTCGACCGCATTTGGACAACAAATATAAGTTTAGAGTATGGTAATGCTAGCTTATTTCGATCTGTGAGTTCTGAAGAGCGCATTTCAACGAACAATACCGAAGACCTTCCTCCAACTGCTGTCATGCAAACGGCGTGGGTTCAAAACGGCCTTTACCTCTTTTCAGTCAGTTTTGGATCAGCCCAATGGAACAAATCATTACTGCTTTTGTATTTCACAGAGGTCGAGACGCTCGACATGTCGGAAGACAGATCTTTTAAGGTCGAGATAAATTGGAAAATATTGCCTGAACCCATTACTCCCCCGCGAAATTATTCTGCCCTGGAGCTGATATTCGTCTCCGATCAATTAGATTCCTTTGCACTAACGCCGACCGTTAACGCCACTCAGCGTCCTCTAATCAACGCTTTTGAGCATTACTGGCTACTTGATACGCAACCGCCAACATATTTACAAGATAGTAAGTGCCCTGACTAAACTTCTCTAACTCAATTCACAGATCGTTCAATGACTAACGGAGTAGTTCCCAAACTGCAGTTGAGGCTCTCGATGCGATCAAAATGAGTTTTGACATAAAAGATTGGATCTCCGATCCTTGCTATTTGATCCATTGGAAAGGAATCAGCTGTGATAACAGCTCTTCTGCCATAAGGATTTCGGAAATGTAAGTTTTATTTTTCAGTTTGTGTAGAGCTGAAATCATAAAACCGGGGAGGCTTATAGGTGAAGTTGTAAAAGCTCACGCTGATCCTTTCATTGACAGCGATTTGTCCGGAAGGAATCTTACAGGATCGCTGCCCAAAGAAATTGAACAGCTTACTGCATTAGTTAATGTGTACGTCTCATTCCACTCATTTTTTTTCTTTCCCCGTGTCTTTTTTTCATCGTGTAACCCAAGTAACTCTTGGAAAAAATATCATCCTAACTGAAAAGTTGTAGACATGTCAATAGCGATGACTTTGATAATTTGTGGTGAAAGTAGTTCTTGACTCTGGGTCTTTTTTTCATCGTGTAACCCAAGTAACTCTTGGAAAAAATATCATCCTAACTGAAAAGTTGTAGACATGTCAATAGCCATGACTTTGATAATTTGTGGTGAAAGTAGTTCTTGACTCTGGCTGAAATGTGTCTGAATATTCTTAATACAGAAAGTATTAGTGGTTAATAAGTCCTCCCGTGACAATATAGAATTTGATGGTGTTGGTTATGAAGCATGCATATGTGCTTGCATGCAATTTATTTATGAATTGTTTGTGTAACTATGTTATTTATTTATGATCAGTGTGTGTAACTGAGTGATAGATGTTATATATATGAGCATACCCGTAGAGGTAGAGGACAATGTGAGTGCAATGTACAATGCGAGTGCAAGCGAGTACGTTGTTTGAGGAGAGGATGGTTGTATGCCTTGGTTGGCTATTGTAATTGTCCCTTGAATAAAAGAAGACCGATAATCATTGCCCGTGGTTTTTTCCTGATTTGGGTTTCCACAAAAATAACTCTGTCAAGTGTGTATTGTTACTGTGTTTGGTTTGTTGTTCTCGGTTTTATGCTTTGTAGTTCCTCTATTTTTACTTTCGCTGCCCAACCGCACATAGTTCTTCTCTCTCACTAATTTCACTATCATTTTGAGTCCCTCCCTACCTTATGTCTTGACTAAGTGGTAGCGCTCTCAATTCATCGGCCATCATTATCCAATCTCTCAGCGTGTTCATCCATCTACTCTTCAATTTCAAGCCTTCCCTTGTTACCTCATCTCAGCCATTCGCCAGAACCATACTGGACACCCTTCCGATGGACCTTGTTTTTTCTTTCTTTCTGATTGGGAAACCCTACCACTATCGTGCAAGTAGCCTACTGCCGTTTAGACACACGACTCAGAAAAATAGAGTAGCGCAAGATTGTAGGCACCATTAATAAACTTGGCACACTCTTTTTTTTTTTGTAAGTGAGTTTAAGAACTTGTATTACTAAAGGAGGGTTGTGATACAAAAAAGGGGGACTCCCTGGTCTGCCAAAAACGAAACCAGACCAGAGGTTCCCGAGTTGTGTTTTCTGAAATAAACAAGGGGTATGACTAGACTGCCACCATGGGAAACCAGCCTAGTCCTACCATATCAAGTTTTTGAAAATATAAGCACAACAAACATGAAAAAAATAACAGAAGTTGAAACTGACACAAAACTGATCCAATTGACTTGACAATAGACTAACCAGAAACTAGTCCAGGATAATGATATGTTTCTTTCCTTCATTCGCCTAGACCGTGTTCTCCTCCTTTTGAGAGATCGTGCAAATCTTTTTGATATGTGTTGGTGCTTCGTTCTCGTCAGCTGGCGTGATGTCCATGTGATTGACGTAGCGCAGGTAGAGGTGGAATTGAGCAGCCAACTACTCCATCTTGGATTTATGTTCCTTCTCGACCTCAGTTAACAGTTTGGTAATGGTTTCCAAACTGCTGACATGAATCAAGATTTCATTCAGCAGTTTCGTGTGTTCCTTGTTGTTCTCCAGTCTGGCATCCTCCATTTTCGAGCTCACTTTGCCAATCATCATCTTTGTTTGCCACGCCATCTCCACCGTTTTGTAGTAGAGGTTTTCCCTAGGCTGCGTGGCTCCCAAGTCAGTTACCCAGTCTACTTCTTGAGTCAGAGCATCCCATGTTTTTCTCTTGCGTTTTTCTCTGATTTCCTTTTCTCACCAGGTGATGGTCGCCTTTCCTTTCGGTGCAACCATAGTATGAAAGGTGCCCTCCGTGTTTTTTGTCGCCTGCTCCATCCTTGAAACCTGTCGAGGATTGTTCGGAGTTCCCTTCCCCGGGGGTTTTCTTTTGCTGTGTGTTCTCTTCATTCGCACCATCTCGTCTGGCTTATGGCAGCTCCTTTGTTGGATTCTCAACCTGTTCTCATCTACACAAGGGTTCCTCCTTTCCCTGCCCTTGTTTCTGTGGTATCCCTTGCAGTTGCGCTCTTATGTTTGCATCTATTTCTGTTGTTTCTTCTCTTATTGAACTTTCCCTGTTGGGGGCTCGTCCTTCCAATCATGGTTTTCCCGTAGAGGTGAACCTTCCCGTCCTTTTTCCACGTCACAGTATGTATGATCATGATGACTCGGTCGTTATCCCTATACGGACCCTTGCCCCTACTCGCTTGATAGCCTGCTATGTAACTCTCCTTACCTTGTCTTTAGCGTGGTGGGTCGATACTAGTGTGTGTCAATCCCTCTTACCTTACGTCATTCGTTGCCTGCTGTTTGTCGTCGATACTTTCCCACGGTCTTTCCCCACAAAACTTATTGTTGACACAACCTTGTTGATGTACCCTCGCCTATTGTATAATCTTATCCTTCATTGTAATTGGTGGTCAAGTGTTGGGCAGTCATATCCTGCCTCGGTCCTTCGTGCCTTCCGCTGGGCCTTTCGCTGCCCTCCTCGATGTGACCTTCCTTGCTTAAGCTTTCGTCACGATCTTTTGTCGCTAGTTGGATGTAGTCCATTTTCAATTTTCCTTCCAGGATGTTGATCCAGGTTGTGTCTAGTTCTGGTCCTTCCTTGCTAACCCCCTCATTGGCGATTTTGTACGCCAGGCCATTCACTGACCTGCGTACCCAACGCAAATCAACTGTTTTCATCGTTTGCAGATGCTCCTAGATTTTTTGTAGGGAGTGTGCCAAGCGCCAGTGTCTATAAACCTTTCTCAATCTGGTGCCATTTTGGAGTCTCTTCAACATTTTGATGACCAGGGTGGAGTCACCTTCCATGATATTGTTGTTCATCCTTTCGCGGCTTAGAATTTCGAGACCTAGATCCAGGGCTCCAAATTCCGCTGCGTTGTTGGTTGAGTTTCCCATACTCCCAACGTACAGCCGGATTATGTTACCACCAGTATCTCTGATCACTCCTCCCATCCCTGTCATTCCTGGGTTTCCTTTTGCCACCCCGTTAAAATTTAACTTGAGGAACCTTGCCAGAGGTGGTGTCTAGTTGCGATCTCCTATTTGGACTTACGGTGGCCGCCCTACCTTTGTGTTGTTGCTCTCGTCTTTTATGTGAAAATATTCCAAGATGCGGGAGTCTTGTCCTGTGAGTTGCACTTTTCCATTCTGGCAGTTGCGGCTCTGCACCGTTTCTCGTATTTGTGAGATTATTGCTTCCTTGAGTTTCCCTTCCAGAAGGCTTTCATTTCTGACGATGCGTTGGTTCCTTTCTTTCCATATTACCCATATGATCATCCCTGGCATGAGATTCCAGCATAGGTTCACCATTTCATTTTCGCTGTAACTCTCATTCCAGTTATTGATGGTTGCACTGATGTTTCCTCGAGTCCTATTGGACTGGCGAAATATGTCTGCCACCCAATCCCAGATCTTTGTTGTGTAATTACATTCATCGAGGAGGTGATTCATTGTTTCTTCCTTAGCTTGACATGGGTGGCATCGTGATGGGCCTATGAAACCCCTTTTCCTTAGGTTTTCCCAGGGTAAAATTTTGTTGTGAAGTACTAGCCATTTGAACATTTTGTTTTTTGGCCACTAGGGGCTGCCCCAAATCTTTCCCCACTGTTGCGCTGGATCTTCTTGGTCCTAGTCCACGATGTAATTTCGAGCTTCTTTTAAGTTGAATTCCCCACCATTTTTCGTGCCCCATCTTAGTTGGTCCTCTTTTTCTGAGACTACAATTTTCTTTTTCCCCAATTACTCCTCCACCTCTTCCGTTATTGTTGCGATCCGATCTATGTTTTGTGGATTGAGTTTGTCCCAGATCCTCCATCTGTCGCAATCATTTTCTTGTTTCCAGTAGTGGTGGATTTTGATTTTTCCTTGTGTGGTCATTTCATGTTGGAGTTCCTCCCTATTCGGATTTTCCATTTTGGGTTCCTATTGCCACACGTCCTCCCAGAATCTGGTTGTTTCACCATTCCTCACTTCCCAGAAGTTGTGTTTCTGGATCCAGGTTTTGTTGCGCCAAGCTAGATTCCAGATGGTTGATCCCTTAAAACGAATTCGATCCTAGTCGTTGATGTCTGGGGCATACTTGGCCTTCTAGAGGTTTTCCCATAGTGATGATTTCTTTTGGACCCATCTCCACCAGAGTTTCACCCCATAGGCTTCGTTGGTTACTTGTGGGTCTTATAACCCCGGACCTCCTTTTCATTTTGGTTTGCAAACCTTCTCCCAGGCCACCGTGGCCCATTTTTTCTTACTTTCCTCTCCTCGCCATAGGAAGTCCCTTTTGATGGCTCTTATTTTTTAGAGTATTCCTTTGGGAGCGGGAAACATTGACATCATGTAGGTCGAAATTGCTTGGAGAACCGCTTTGGTCAGGATAAGTCTACCCTCTAGGTTGAGGGATCTGTAAGTCCATTTTTTCACCCTTTCCTGTAGTTTATTGATCACTCCTTCCCATGTTTCCATTTTGCATGCTCTATTCGTCAGGGGGATTCCCAAGTATTTCGTTGGGAGCCTTTTGTGTTCAAACCCCAAAATGTTTGTCAGGTTTCTTTGAATTATTGGGTTGGTATTGAAGAAATAAATCATGGATTTGGAGTGATTGATCTTCGTTCCCGAGGCTTCCCCAAACTCTTCTAAGATTATTTTATAGGATTTTGCTTCCTTGACCGTGGGTGTGCCATGGAGTAAGGTGTCATCAACGAATTGTTGGTGCATGGAGGTAGGGCAATTTTCGAAAGGTTTGATGCCTGTTATTTCTCCTACTACAGTTGCGCTTTTTATGCTTTTACTGAGTCCTTCCATCATCAGAATGAACAGGCAAGGTGATAGTGGGTCTCCTTGTCTGATGCCTCTTGAAGGCCAGAGGGTTTGGCTGGGGCTCCATTGATTAAAAGCGAGTAATTTGTTGTTGAGACTAGGCCGACAATCTAGTTGATCCAGTGTTGCATGAAGCCAAAAGTTTCAAGAGTTTTGACCATATAGTGCCAACTAATTTTTTCATAAGCCTTTGCTAGGTCAAGTTGGATTATCATTCCCCCTCTCCTATGGATTTTCAGTGTGTGTATCATCTCATGGGCATGGATGATGTTGTCCAAAATTTGTCGCCCTTCTACAAAACCCATTTGTTCCTGTGAAATCAATGTGGGTAGGAGAGGTTTCAGTCCATTGGCTACAACTTTGGAGATTATCTTGTAAACCAAATTGCATAAAGATATGGGTTTGTAGGAGTCTGGGGTCCTTGCTTCATTTTCTTTGGGGATTAGAGTAACCATTGTGGCATTTAGTGCTTGCAGAATGGAGGCCGAATGTCTGGAGTCTTCCACCACCTCATAAATGTCATGTTTGACCACTTCCTAGCAGGATTTGAAGAATTCCACTATGAAACCATCTGGGCCCGGGGCCTTTTCGTTGGCCATATCTTGGACCACTTGGTCAATTTCCTCCTTAGCAATGGGTTTTTTTAGGTTGATATTTTGTTCCTCGGTAACTAGCCTGGGGATGTGCTGAGTTATCCTTTGTATGGCCTCCATTCGGTCTTGGTTGGGTTCCTGGGCTATCCCATGGAAGTGATTTACCAACATATTTTCAATCTCCTTGTGGGACTCTCTCGATCCCATCCTGATCCCGAATTTTTCAGGATTTTCTTATGGGTTCTTCTAGCAATGGTTGTTCTATGAAAAATCTTGGTATTCCACTCTCCTTCCTTTAGCCCCCTGATTCTGGACTTTTGGTGCCACAGAGTCTCTTCCTGCTGGCATCTTGCTTCCCATTCCTAGTTCATTTGGATCTCTTCATTTTTTCGATCCTCTGTATAGCCCTCGTCTATGCATATTTCCTGGAGTTTCCTCATTCTGTCTTCAATATTTTATTTTTCTTGGTTTATGTTTCCAAATATTTCCTTGTTCCACTCCTTGAGTTTATGTTTGATATACTTTAGTTTCTTATCAAGTTTGAACATCCTTGTCCCTTGCTCTGGTTGTTTCTCCCKCCACCATTGGCTGATGTTCTCCTTGAAGGTGGGATGTTTGATCCAAAATTTCTTGAATCTGAAAGGTCTATTCTTCGGTGTGTTTTGGAAGTTTGCTTCCAATTGGACTGGCCAGCGGTCTGAACCCCCCCCCAGGAAGGATGCCGCGGTCTAAAGTTAAACCCTGTAGAATGATGGGCTCCGACACCAAGAATCTGTCTAGCCTTGTTGCTATCTGATGTTGATTTGTCTGTTTGTTGTTCCATGTGAATTGGCCATTACTGGTTTTGATGTCCACCATCTCCACTGTGTCAATGAAATCTGAAAAGTCTTCCACATCTCTATCCAATCTCCTGGTGCCTCCTTTTTTCTTTGCAAGTGTCGTGATGATGTTGAAGTCCCCTACCAAGATTTAGTGGAGGTTGCTGGAATAGACTTTTAGGTTTTCTAGGTTTAGGAGCATTCTTCTTTTTTCTTCCAACATCTGGGGACCATACACATTAGTGCATAGAATCACCTCTGTGTTACCTATGATTTTCATGTTAACCGAAAGTGTGTGTCTGGTGGCTTCGACTGCTAGTAGATTCATCACTTGTGGGTTCCACAAAGTGAGAATACCGCCTGCCATCTGTTGTCCTTCGACAACCAACATCTTGTACTTGCTCCATTGTTTTTTGTTGATTGTTTCCATTTTGTCTACTATGCATTTTGTCTCTTGGATGAAACAGAAGTCCGGTTGTTCCTTCCTCAGTCTATTTTTAAGGATTCTTTTCTTTCATGGGTTGTTTAGGCCTCTAATATTCCATGTTATAATATTCATTTAAATATGTGGGGGGAATTTGGAAAGAGATTTTTTATCTTACTTGAGTTTATCAACAGAGCTCCAAGTTCCTGTAGAGCTACGTTGTTTGATTTCCCACCTTTCTTCCTTCTCATCTACTTGTGTGAGAGATGTGGTTGTCCCTCACCTGCTTTGATTCCTAGGTGTCCTATCTCCCCATGCGTGCACTTAAGCCCTCTGGATTTTTTTTCCTCCCTAAGGAGGAATAGGTATTGGATACGATCTAGTTTCTCCACTAGTACATTGTCTACGCCTTACCTTTTCCATTGCTCCAGTCTGTTCGAGAGATCTATTCCTTCCCTTTCCATAATATATATGAGATCAGGATCTTCCGTACCTACCTCGCTTGGTGTCATTTCCGCATCTCTGTTTGCCTCCTGCATGGGGGTGTTGGCATCTCTGGTTTCTCTGTCCATAGGAGTTGAACTACCCCCCTATTCCATCTTATTGCTTGGACTATTTGTGTTCTCATTTGTTGCTTGTTCCTTAGCTTCTTTAGCTTTTTCCTTTTCCTTTCCTCCTTCTTCGCCTTTGTTGGTTTTGTCCCGCCCTTTTGTTCTTGTCCTGGCTTCCGGGTTTCTTCCTTTTGGGGATTTAGTTGGTTTCTTGTTTGCTATGTTTATGTGGTTTGGCTTGATAAACCCATCCTCATCCTGCTGTATTTTGGTGTTTTCTGCTTCTTGTTTTTTTATTGAGAGGACATTCTTTGATTAGGTTTCCATGTTCATGGCATCTTCTACATCTGAATGGGATCTAATCGTAGTTGATTCTTTGTATCCATTCCTTATCCCTAAATTCCAGGCTTATGGCTTCTGGGAGTGCCCCCGAAACATGCATCTCTATGCAGATCCTTGCATAGGAGGTACATCTCCCTTTTAGGGTTGCTTCCAACGTCTTCACATATTTTTCAAGTTTGTTCCCAATTGCTTTGAAGGTGGAGGGTAGCCGGTAGTCTAGCCAAAGAGAGTAAATCCTTAGCCAGACAGGCACATTCTTGAAGGTTTCTTTCTCTCGGGAGAATTTTTCCTTCCATGGATGTATGTAAAGTCCTATTGAGGCGTGGAAGTATTCCCCCCGCTCAAAGACTGTATCCTTGTCCTCCAAGTTCATGAATACTGCTGTAAAAAATCCTTTCGAACCCAGGTGGAGTTCCACTTCCCCGCTTGGCTTCCATTGATATTTTATCTAGTTGCGCAACATTCTTTCTGTGGGCCACAAATCCATGAATTTGCAAATTAGTGCATGCATCTTCATTTGGTCTCGGAAGAGTTACGTTTGTGGATCTTCCAATATCACCTTGGGTATCAGTGTTGTTTTAGGTTTACACGGGTTGTGCCCTTCTACCCCATTGGGGTTCGGTGGTTCTTGCGCATCATTCTGGGTTTCTTTGGCTTCTTCCCCCATGCGATCCTTTTTTTCCTAGTTACTTTCCTGATTCTTTTTCAGTCCTGATCCCGAGGTGCTTGTCACTGGTTCTTTGAAACCTACGCCTCGTGAGCCTTTCTCCCTGTTCATGACTACCTGCTTGTATGAGGGGGTTCCATTACCACCCCCTTTGATAATCCTCTGTCCGCGACTGTCAAACCCTAGTTTGTTGTTGCTCCAAGCCCTTCACAGCCCAAGTTAAATGTTCATTAACTTGGCACACTTAATATCAATGTATTAACGATTATTTAATTGAGTAATAAGAAATGAGATTTCTCTCAATACTTTATATTATTATTGATGTTGAGTTTACTTTACTGTATTTATAAAAAGTTGAAAACATTTTAGTGAACTATTTTAAAATTAAAAAAAATTCACTCAATTTTTTTTTCTCATATCAAATTCAAATTTGAACTTTTTCTGAATTAATCTTGAACATTAATCATTCATGTTGAAATTCGCAGGTCACTTAACAATAATTATTTGATGGGGCCGTTGCCAAATTTTTCCAATTTAACTATGTTGGAAAGACTGTAAGTTTCTTTCACGAAATATTTTCAATTTTGTCTGTTTTTAGTCTTAAACCTATATATGCATCTGGGAAATACCAATATTTCTTTTGTTGCAGCTATTTACAAAATAACAACATGAACGGTACTGTTCCAGAGTGGCTATCTCAACTCAAAAACCTTAAAGAGTTGTACGTCTCCCAATTTCTTTGTTTATCATGTATTTACTAACTATCGTTTAAAGGAGATGAGGCACCTTGCAAATTCGAAACGAGAGTGAACAGTTTTCCGCAAATTCAAATTCGAACCTTTTTGCTGAATTAATCTTCAAGATTAGTCATTCATGTTGAAATTGGCAGGTCACTTAACAATAATTATTTGACGGGGCCGTTGCCAAATTTCTCCAATTTAACTATGTTGGAAAGAATGTAAGTTTCTTTTGCATAAAATTTTCAATTTTGCCTGTTTTTAGTCTTAAACCTATATATCCATTTGGGAAATACCAAGATTTATTTTGTTGCAGCTATTTACAAAATAACAACATCAACGGTACTGTTCCAGAGTGGCTATCTCAACTCAAAAACCTTAAAGAGCTGTAAGTCTCCCAATTTCCTTCTTTATTATGTATTTTTTTTAAGTTGAGGTTCAAAGTAAAATGCAATTAATTATGTTTTTTAATTTATTATCACAGGAATATAGAGAACATAATTTCAGGGGTGTAATACCTGCGGAACTTCTGCACAATTGTTCGTTGAAATTCAAGTAACTTTATCTTATTTTATATTATTTAGGTTTCAACACAAGTCACGTTTTAAGATTTTGAAGTTGGAGAATTTTCTTGAGTATAGCACATATCTAGGATACCTAAATCCAGAGTATAGCACATATCTATAACTTGCCCTCACTCCGCATATTCTCGAAGTTAAATGAATTCAATTAATTATTAAGAGCAGAGGTACTAGCATTATTTTTTATTTTCACAGAACTCACTTAGCCAAGTTTTTGTGGGACATGCTTTCACAGGTATTACAACACTCAAAAGTTGACGGAGAAGAGCGATGTGTATAGTTTTGGAGTGGTTTTGTTAGAGATCATATGCGGTAGGCAACCCATAGATGTAAATCTACCTGAAGATGAAGTAAACATCATTCGATGGGTAAGGAATCAAATATTTATGTGACACTAGAATATTTTGCAGTGCATTTTGTCCAAGTAAGTAACAATAATTATCTGCATTTTGTCCTAGAGTCTAAGAGTACGCTTATTTACAGGTGACACCGTATGTACTCGACATGGAAGAAAATCCTGGCAGAATAGCTGAAATCATAGACAAGAGATTAGATGGTAGTTACGACCTGAAATCCATCACTTGTGTTGCCAAAGTAGCCATGAGATGTGTTCAGGCTGCACCGTCTTTGAGGCCCAGCGTGACTGAAGTAGTGAGAGAGCTCGAAAAGGCTATGAAAATTGAGTATAAGGTTTCTATTTCACACGACATTGGTATCAAAAGTAGCGATTTGTTGGTGGGCTCGCTGTCTTTATCAATGGATTCGAGGGGACGCAAAGGAATGGAGTGGAGAGATAACAGCTCCAACTTTTCAAAAGTAGGAAGATAAACTAGCACGTTGTGGATATGGATTGAATGGAGACTCGCGAACAAGTAAAGTCGATTGGTCGACACAATTTACACTCTAAATGTTTTTTCTTATTTATTATTTATTCTCTTTCACTTGAAGTAGGTGTGATCATTGAAGTAGGTTTTTTTAATTATTTCTTCTATAACATTTGGAATCAGAATAGATATTGGTTTGGCTTCTTTAAATGAGTCATTTTGCTAGTTACTTTTTGTTTAATTTTTTTTCTAGATAAGTGGAATTGCATGAAAAGAGAAAAGTATATTGGATGAACATATTAGTGTATTATTTACAGTATTTTTGAAGCTACACAATGTTCAAGTTTGAGTTCTTATCTACCCTTTAAACTATGCTTAAATATGTAGTTTCAACAAAATATGCATATCTAAAGATTGCAAGGTACAAATTGAGTGTAATTCGTAGGATAAAAGATAGACTAGGGTTTTTTAGGCCTAAATTTCAAACTTGTTAAGGATAAATTGTCGAAGTGATAATCCATATAAGTTCTCTCACATGAAAAGACAACAAAAGAAAGAGGTTTTCATAGCTTGGACATAAATTCCTCCTAAAAACTTGAAATAGAATGAGATTTGTGGGAGTTTGAAGTAGATATATTAGGCTATTACAATACAAAATTTTAGAGTCTGAGGTATATTGAAATCAAATTTACATCATGGGAAAGGTAAACTAACAAATAAGACCCTAAACACGTATAATTTCTAGGCTAGATATGTGGATTGGTTTTTATAAACATGAAAACCTATCATTCAACAAGAAAAATTTCAATTGAGAAGCTTACATGTAGAAAACACATGTGGCATCATCATAGTTTCATGTATACACTCATGTTGGTGCCCAATGACTAGTATCATATTTGTTAAATTTTCCAAATAATTAAGATGTCATAATAAAAGAGATGAGTTACAAAATAACTCTTTATTGAATAGGATAAAATCTAAATACCCCAATACATTTCTATATTCAAATCACATGATAATATGTTCATAATTACTCTATGAACTCTATATATACCTATTCACTCATTGCACACGTGGGCTCTCTTGGTCGACCCATATAACATATAATTACCCCATCACATATACATTTAACCCCATATATGCCCCCTTTGGATCATATATCATAGTTCTTTCCCTCAAAAAACTTTTTCCTCAATGCTTTGTTGTAAATGGTTTTACTTGTTATGAAACCAAGCAATAGGATTTTTTTATATACTCGATCTCTTGTTCCCACTAATGATTATTCATCCATCCAAATTCAATTCTTTTCAGTATTAATCCTTTATAGTTGGTTGTTGCATAATTTATTTCTTTTGATTCTATGTATTGTGGTTGTAACTTCTCCAATTTCTTGTAATTGTTTGTTAGGGTCCTACCCTAACCCCCTTACTTAGATACTTTATTAAGGTATGAGGCCATTTGAGGCCACCTTCCTTGAATAAGGCCCATTAAATAGTTAGGTACTAGTCACTCATTCTAATAAAGGGTAATTTCTAGTAATAAGACCCAAATTAGTTGGTCGACCTTCATTATAAGGGGCCCATAGGTAGTTAAGTTTCTCCATGGATAGTCGTATATTGACTTGAAGATTATGTATTGTTTTGTCAAGAATTGTTATTCTATTTGGACCATTTCTCTTCGAGGTTTCCCCTTTGAGATTCAAGTGAACATAGATCTATTTTTTATCCCTCTKTTTTGTAAGGTATCAAATGTATTATAATAGGAAGACACAAAAATATTTTCGCAAATACCAGTTAAACAACAAAATATAGAGAATAACAACACCAACAATGATACCTTTATTGATAGAAATCCAAGTTCACTTGTCTCTTTAAGGGGGAAACCTCTAGTAGACCAGAACTCTATTAGAATAATTCTCAAGACAAAACATTCCCACACCTTCTACTTCTATTTATACTAATTCTATTTTCTAAAGAACATTCGAGAGGAATATTTTTCTAGAAGCAGAAGCTTCTATTAAGTCTCCTTACATTAGACTTGTTCACATTATTATATAGGCCTTATTTACTAATGTTGACCTTTATTACATAGAAAAAATATTATTCTACTATGTGAGGGGTTAGATAGGTTAGGTCCCTAGAATACCCTCCCCCTTAAAAAATGTCATTGTCCTCAAGGCTTGAGATGGGGAAATTGTTGCAGAGTGGTAGTTGACTCCCAAGTCACATCTTCTAGAGGTGTATCCTTCAACAGAACTGAAACTTCCTTGATGTTGCACTAACAGAGATAATGCTAACATTGGTCCAAGACTATTTGTGGCTGGAACCAAATGGATCCTTCTTCATCCAACTTAGGGAGATTGTTTTGATTCTGACACTTAGTTATCATCAATTTCTTTAAGAATGAGACAAGGAAAACAAGATTGATCTTAGAATGACTTGGAAGAGCTAACTAGTAGGCCATGGGCCCGACTCACTTGAGAATTGAATAAGGACCATAGAACTTGGGGGTGAGTTTATGATAGTGTTCAAATTTGAGTGAAGTTTGATTACAAGGTTGTAGATGCAGAAAAACATAGTCCCCTTAAGAAAATTGATGTTTTGAATGACATTGATTTGCTTGTTACTTCATGCGATTCTGAGCCATGACCAAATTTTCTTTGAGGGTGCGAATAATGGTTTCGCAAACTGGGGTGTTGTCCACCTCCTAAATCTTGGAGGCACCTAGAATGTATGAGAGAATCAACGATTGATTTTTCTTGTAGATTGCTTCAAAGAGATTCATACAAGTTGTAGTATGGTAAGAGGTGTTGTACCACCATTAATCTAGGGGTAAGCATTGATCCCACTGAGTTTGTCTGTCAAACAAAAAACACATCAAATACTTTCTAAAAAATTGTCTACAACTTCAGTTTGTCAATTATTTTGGGGATTATAGGAGGTGCTGAGATGCAATTGTGTTCCTTGTAGCCTACACAATTCTTGCCAAAAATTGCGGGTGAAAGTTGGATCACAGTCGGACATAATAGAATGACACATGCCATGTAGTTTGAAGATATTTTCCATAAAAAAATGAGCCATTGTGGATGTTGTGAATGGGTGTTGAAGAGCATAGAAATGATCTTACTTGGAAAGATGATCTACTACAACCATGATGAAACATTTGTTAGCCATTTTAGGTAGGCCCTTGTTGAAGTCCACGAAAATATTTGTCCAAAGAGTAGTTCTTCCTAGAAATTTGATGGTTTCTCCCTTATTGCATTGACAAGTATCACATTCAACCACAAAGGTGTGGACATCCTATTTCATACATTCCCACAAAAAAAGAAAACTTGACCTGTTCATAGGTTTTTGTAAAACCTAAATGCCCAGTTGTGGGAGAAGAGTGAAGCTCAAAGAGCACAATGGATTTAAGGTTTGAATGCTTGCTTAAATACATGAGACCTTTATAATGAAGCTTGACATTATGCCAAGAGTACCATGGAGAATCTTTAGGATCTTGTTGCAATTTTTGGATCAGGATATAAATTTTGGTATCTTGTAATAGTTCCTTGTGAATTACTTGAAGCCAATTGGCTGCAATGAAAGAGAGGGAAAAGAGGGACCCTTAGTCTTCATGTAACAAAACCAACCCCCCAAGTACCTTTTTAAGAAATGGGGTATTAAATTTTCGCTTCTCTTAACAACCTTAAATCTTTTCTATCATAGCTCCATCATCTTCTACTCGTCAAGAGAATTCGAAGGTCAAATATTTCACTCAAAACTGAGCTATGGAACGAAAGTTATGACTTCCCAAACTTGTTGGGTTTACACAGAAAAAATCTCTCTTACTGTCACGTGGAATCCATGTGACATTTCATTGTATGTTCCATCTTACCTGGAAACACCTGGGCCATGACATGGCACTAGCCTAGCCTGCCACGGTGGAACCCAACCCAGCTCATTATCTTGTTAGTGATGGACCTTTTCCATCTTAATGATGTCCTATCCACCTTTCAAGTAAGCTGCATCATCCACCATACACTTTTCCTTTCAGTGGCCCAAGTATTCTACCATACTTAGTCACCTTACTGTATTCCTAGACTCGCAAGTGGCGGTCTTGCATACTCGTGGTATACATTCATAATTTTCATGAAACCACCACTAACAATTACCTTATTTTTCATTCGTGGAATCATGGACTCGCAGACACATCATTCCATGCCTCTCCTTCCTAAGTTCATCCGATAAGTCTCAACACTTAGCCTTTTTTCCATCTACATGGACTCATGGACTCGTAGACTCACGAATGCATAATCCTTCCCTTCATAATTTTGTCCAAAGACTCTCAACACTTAGCCACTTTTTCATCTCCTCAGACTCTTGGACTCGCGAACATACAATTTTTTACCTCCTCTTCATAAGTTCCTCTGAAAGCCTCAACACTTAGTCATTTTTCCATCTAAACGGGCTCGCAGACTCACAAATGCATAATTCTTCCTTCCATAAGTCCACCTCAAAAGTATCAACAATTCGATTATTTTGTGAGTTTCTCAGGTTTGTGCGTTGGTGAACTCGTAGACCCATTCATCTCACCTTTCCAACCCTTAAACGCGATAGGGACCCACTCCCTATTACCTCAACCAATTGCAGGCCTCCACATGGCTTACTCGTACACGTAGGCATGTAAGATCAACATAACATTGGCATGATGTCATCACTCCTCTCGTCAACATCTAAGGGCTTCCACATCGATCAATGATCGAGATCACATCCTAGATGTGCTCCGATCAATGGATGAGATCTTTCAAACTTTTGGTATGATCTTCAAGGCTAAAACAAAGGTATAAAACATAGTTCACCCAAGGGCTTGCGTTATGGCCCACCCACCAATTACCTTTTTCCACTCACAGGCTAACACCTATCAACTTTCGGACAGGTTAGCATTCCAGGTCTGCGTGGTACATCATGTTGACGTTACCTCTCCCCCAAATATTGCTTAAACGAGACCATAATGATTTATGACAGATATTAATTCTGGGTTAATCCCTAATTAATTATCAAAATTAGCTCGGGTAGATTCTCTACAGGCATGGTAAATTTCTCCGATAAAGGTTCCATATCTATTCGCTCCACCGATCGAACATATGTGATTCCTTCAAGCTCAAAACATGGTTTTTCATAAGATTTGAGACTTAGAAAATTCAAGGGATTTTCTTTGGGATCTTTCCCTTACATTCAACTATTAACTTATAATCCTAGTTTCCATTCATGGATTTCCCATCACAATGATGGTTTTCCCATCACAACGATGGACACACACACACACACACACACACACACACACACAACACACTGTAACCATAAAATTAAGTTCAATTCTTTTTATCACATAACATTACAAAACACTTGTATTCATTTGTGCAGGGCATGCACCATTCTGGCCATCCTACCATCACTCAAATGTAGGATTTTTCCAATAAAATAAGCATCATTACTATAAATCAAGTATGTATATTTATAGTGCAAGTACGGGCATTCAATCATGCATTTCAATTCAATTACACAGAGTCTATGAAATAATTATCTATTACATTTGATATCCAACCAAATGACTGTGGGTGTTCTCCTTTCCACCCAACCATAGGATCAGATTCATTCACTTTTAGCATTCCGACCACCCCTGTGCCAAGCCATGATACCACTAGGTAATCTCTCTTAGGTTCTCAGTAAGATTTGAATGTTACTCTCCTTCACTCTACTCTTGGTAGAT
>SNQJ01S0012198.1:30098-41874 GCA_010110895.2 Picea sitchensis | reverse complement strand
AAAAGTATCAACAATTCGATTATTTTGTGAGTTTCTCAGGTTTGTGCGTTGGTGAACTCGTAGACCCATTCATCTCACCTTTCCAACCCTTAAACGCGATAGGGACCCACTCCCTATTACCTCAACCAATTGCAGGCCTCCACGTGGCTTACTCGTACACGTAGGCATGTAACATCAACATAACATTGGCATGATGTCATCACTCCTCTCGTCAACATCTAAGGGCTTCCACATCGATCAACGATCGAGATCACATCCTAGATGTGCTCCGATCAATGGATGAGATCTTTCAAACTTTTGGTATGATCTTCAAGGCTAAAACAAAGGTATAAAACATAGTTCACCCAAGGGCTTGCGTTATGGCCCACCCACCAATTACCTTTTTCCACTCACAGGGTAACACCTATCAACTTTCGGACAAGTTAGCATTCCAGGTCTGCGTGGTACATCATGTTGACATTACCTCTCCCCCAAATATTGCTTAAACGAGACCATAATGATTTATGACAGATATTAATTCTGGGTTAATCCCTAATTAATTATCAAAATTAGCTCGGGTAGATTCTCTACAGGCATGGTAAATTTCTCCGATAAAGGTTCCATATCTATTCGCTCCACCGATCGAACATATGTGATTCCTTCAAGCTCAAAACATGGTTTTTCATAAGATTTGAGACTTAGAAAATTCAAGGATTTTTCTTTGGGATCTTTCCCTTACATTCAACTATTAACTTATAATCCTAGTTTCCATTCATGGATTTCCCATCACAATGATGGTTTTCCCATCACAACGATGGACACACACACACACACACACACACACACACAACACACTGTAACCATAAAATTAAGTTCAATTCTTTTTATCACATAACATTAAAAAACACGTGTATTCATTTGTGCAGGGCATGCACCATTCTGGCCATCCTACCATCACTCAAATGTAGGATTTTTCCAATAAAATAAGCATCATTACTATAAATCAAGTATATATATTTATAGTGCAAGTACGGGCATTCAATCATGCATTTCAATTCAATTACACAGAGTCTATGAAATAATTATCTATTACATTTGATATCCAACCAAATGACTATGGGTGTTCTCATTTCCACCCAACCATAGGATCAGATTCATTCACTTTTAGCATTCCGACCACCCCTGTGCCAAGCCATGATACCACTAGGTAATCTCTCTTAGGTTCTCAGTAAGATTTGAATGTTACTCTCCTTCACTCTACTCTTGGTAGATATTTTCCATACACCCACCTAGCCCAGGCCTCTTCGAGGTTTATCAGATTCATTCCCAACATCAATATCACAACCCTCTTAGCCGAGGTTGGGTTTTCTGGGTCTTCTATGCTCCATATATAGAACTCTTATATGGGTTCTATGATCCTTCTATTGCACACACCCGTGCATTCTTTTCAACAACTATCTTCCTCTGAGGCCCAAACTCTCCTCTAGTTCTCTCTGTGTGATTTTTCTTGCACGCATGAGTTAGGTAGGTTCTCAACTTGTCCTTCTATTTCTTATGTTAGAAGAAAATCGTGGGTCAATCCCAGGGACTCGTGGTGATCTTTCCTACTTTCATCTAGTTGACCTCTTCTTGTCCCTTTTGATAGCCCTCCATACTTTCAGTGGTTGGTTGTTCAACTACCAACCCTTCCTCATTAGTTGAATTGTCTTGTTATTCGGGCTAAGTAAAATAATCTAAATTTTTCTAATTAATACTTTTGCAAGGTGGATTGGGGTCCTTTGACTTAATAAAACATCCCCCTATTACTCTAGTGATATCATGGCTAGTACTTTAAGGCTTCACCCATCATTCAACTATCGAAATTTACAATTAAACAATAATACATTTTCAATATTTGCAAGCCATAACATGGAAATCATAATTTATGATTAATTACAGTCTAGGGGAAACAAGGGTGTTACAATCCCCTCCCCCTTAAAGGAACATCATCCTCGATGTTCTCCTCAGAAACACCTTCCATGTCTTCATCTTTTGGTTTCTTCAACATCATTTTCCTATTCTTGGGCTCGTTGTTTCCCAAAATCTTGGCATTTAGGACATGCCTACATCAATTTTCAACAACAAACATATTAGTTATCATGTCATGATTTTTTTTTTATTGTTTTTTAAATTCAAGTGGAAACATTCATAAGTTAGCACAATTCTTATCTGTGTAGTTCATGGATCTACATCCATATGGCTATTCATTAAATTGGTTCACTACTTTCCTTGACATACCCATTGTGTGCATGATCTAAATAAACATATTACAAAATATATTAGATTATCCTCTTCCTTCCAGTCACCCACCCTCCAGGCCTAGGCTCAGGCATCCCCTTCTCTACTATATAATCCCTCGAGTGATCCATCTTGCCTTGTTAGGGATTTCTCAGAAAAGAATAATTTCTTATACCTCCTTGAGTCTTATAGCTGACACATCCCTCATACTTTTTTTGTTGAAAGTGTCCCTTATACCTCCTTGAGTCTTATAGCTGACACATCCCTCATACTTTTTTTGCTGAAAGTGTCCCTTCAACATGTGTCACCACAACACATTATTCTATGGGGATCATGGCTTATCACATGGTCCCCATGTCACAAAAGTAGCCCGTTACCATGCTTTCCAACTTGAAAATCATCCTCTGTCCCCTTCGGATATATATTTTATCTCACCTATATCACATGTATACAATAATCCATGAGACACTATCATCAATTTATCAAAATTTTCAAATTTGTTATCCACAGATTTCTGATTCCACATTTTCATTTTCACATATGTTCCGCATAGAACCAGATTCACAAGTATGATATCTCTCTCTCATAGTAGTTTGGCTCTTTTATAATATGCATACATTGGTCTTATTCATGGGCTTACAACATTGCCACATCAAATACCATTCTTCCTACAATTTCCTCTTCAATCAACCAACAAATTGTTAGTTCTCATGCACATTATATTTTCATTCCACACTTGTAGTGGTTCACAGACAATTTCATAGTTGTGCATACTAGAAATCAAGTTCATTTATTCAAAAAGGAAATACCATTCCTTTCAAAATGAAATCAAACATCAAAATGAATCTAGTCAATGTGCCAATATCCATGGCCACATTCACACACAATCCACCCTTATATTGATTTTCAAATCATTACTTTTCATATTAGGCACTTTGCCTTGGTGGGTTGGAACTCAACCAACCTCTTACCACATGGTTTCTTTATACACATTTATTATTTCATCATGAATTTTTTTTCTTGCTTCAGCTGATCATAACCTCAAATGAACATACATGCAACTAAAATTTTCACATGAATGCATTTAAGCATTCTTTCTTCATTAGTAACCATGGTGCCAACATCTATGGCCAGCCGATTTCTCTCTTTACCATGCTACAACTTCGATAGAGTATTGGGAGGTCCTCCTTCCATAATGGGTATTCCATTACCTTCCCTCTCTTGAAAACATGCATTTCCTTAATGCATTACATCATCGTGCTATCTTAGAGCACTTTTTGTTCCCAATAACTCCTTGATTTGGAAATGTATTCATGGCATATATTTGTTCATGCATTTTTCCAAGGATTTCAATCATCCTCGGATGTTATAGGTTCAAACCTCCATCATGGAGGTTCTTCTCCATGAATCATACCCTACTTGGGTATCAATGGCATACAACATGCATTCATATCACATGCATGCCATCAAAACATAGACTATTTTAGAACGGATTATCATGCAAGCCCATTTTACCTCTCATGCCACATGTGCATGAAATCTTTATACATTTTCTGGTTTCCAACAACTTCTCTGATATTACCTCTTCAATGGTGTTCCCCGGGGGCTTCTAAAATCCCTTTCAAAACTTTCTTTTATCCACGACCTTCTTACATTCACCTCTTTCTGAGGTTGTTTACTATTGGCAGTTGCCCTTCCCTAACAGTTCCAATATTTTCTTCACATGACATACATCACCACTTTCACATTTCACATTAGATGTCATGTAAAATCAAATGCATGTTCCATAGCATTTATTTTAGTAAAACATTTTCATATATGCCTTAGCATATCTATATGCACTCCATCACATTGTCCTCAATGTTTTCATGAGTGAAACCGCAACCAAATTTCAGCTGCAACTCTCAACATTCTCATGCCAACATATCTACCTTCATTAGCATATCGGTTTCTCATCCCAGAGAAACGTAATAGACAACAAGAGAAGGGTTAAGGGTGTTGAAATATTGTAAATTTGAATAATATTCTACCCGAGAGAGAGAGTTGAATAATATTATTATATTATATTTAATTAGGCCCTATTGTGCCTTAGTAAAAGTCGAACCTATTGTGCCTTGACAGTTAATTGTAAATTAATAAGGTAAAGTGACAGGTCATCCAGACCTAATTATAGGTTGTCTAGACCACTATTTAGAAGAGAGGTTAGTGCCTCATTTGGACACACTTACCAACCATCTCTGTAGTGTGCAAGTCTTGGAGGAGAAACTACTGCAACTGGGTGTGACGTCAAGGAGGGTTTTGGTCTATCTCTTGGTATTTCTTGGTTAAGTGGTGTGCTACTCTTCCTAGTGAAGGAGTATAGGAGGATATTTTTTTCATTATTTGGTCTATCTATATTGAGGAAGGTTTTTCTGGGTTTTCTCCCCCATGAGGGTTTCCCAAGATAATTTGTGTGTCCCGATTTTTTTTGTGATTGCCTCTCTTTCAATGATCTTATTTATGAAACTAATATGCTAAATGATTATAATAATAAATAAGAATTGTAACCACTAGTTGTTGTTACACATCAAAATTCCACACTTAAGTATCTCACCCTAAGTGTTGTGAGTATTGTAAAAGTGTTGTATCCACCTTGCTAAGTGTCATAAGTGTCGTCAAGTGTTATATGCACCTTAATAAGTGTCTCATGCACTTTTCTATGTGTTTATATGTGTTTTAACCCCTTGAAACCATCAAAGAACATTTTCCATGATCCCTAAGTCATATTGGAGGAAGAAACCCATCATTTCAAGGCCAAAAACACACTTTTTACTTGAAAAATCGACCAGTTTTGGGCATTTTTTAAGGGTAGCGCCCCATGGACATGCTTAGGGAGCGCTTCCCCATAGATCAACATCCCCTTTACCTTATTTAGGGAGCTCTGATCTAGGATCAACGCTCCGTCTCTAACTAGAGGGGAGCGTTGATTTTGGTTAGAGGAAAATAATCAACAAAAAAATTGTCATTCTGATCGTGTATCTTTCGAGCAAGGGGTTGGACGAGGAGGACTTGGAGAAGTTGTTGCAACACCATCCATGATTGTAATTATATCTTTAGATTTCTCATCAATATACTTGGCCTATTTCCTTCTAATATGTCTTTACGTATATTTTTCTATGCTTGTTCCAATCCTTCATAGATATCAATTTTGTCTAATACATTAGAGTAGGAGATAGTCATTTGTCTTTTGTCATCCATCACAGGTACTATTCAGAACTTGTAGATTGGAGCAGCGTGGACAAACTTAAAAAGTGAGGTACATCATGCTATCCCTCTTACTCTCTTTTTTAATGGACATAATTAATCTATAGGAATGGTAGTGACCAGAAGTAGTTTTCTGTTTTGGTAGAGGGGTCTATACTCCAAGGGAAAATTCACCTGTCCACAGGGGAATTATTCCATAACAGAAATTGGTGACTCCACTGGGGAAGGACATTGATTTGTCTTTCCTTGGATCATTTGAACCTTTTCCTTTTTTGATCTTGTTTGGTTGATTATTTCTTATCCTTCCCTCTTCCCTCTGCTTCATCAACCAGTAGTCATAGTTACCAAGTCAGTCTCTGTTGAGTTTATTTTTTATAATTATTTTCAAGAATCTACATGACTAGAAATCCACTAGAGTGGCTACAAAGGCATTGGTTATCTAATCATCACTCCTCATTGGTCTCTTAAGGAGAACTATAGTGCTCTATATCTTTGTTTTAGGGAGCGTTGATATCTTGTTTTGAGCAGATCCAAGAGAATTTACCTTGTTTTTCTCAGCCCTTTGTTGGAGGTCTTTTTCCCAGAGTCTGTACTTTTGTTTGTGACTTTGTTTCAGTTGAGGCTATGGATCCTTATCACTCTTTTGATTTTCTTGTTTGAGCTTGCAACCTTTTCCAAATTGTGAGATTGATTTGCCTTGTTTTTTTTCTTGGTTTGGTTTGAGTCTTGCAAAAGTTTCTGATTATCTGATTGATTGAAACGATATGCAAAGGTTTGTTGGTATTAAGTTAGTTTTCAAATATTTCCTCTTTGAATGATTTGATACTTTATGCTTACCATGACCTAGCTTGGATCACTCTTTCTTGTTGCTCATTTTGTCAAGATAGTTGAGTGGTTTCTCTTTCTCCTTATCAATTTTTGGATTCTTCTTTGAACTATGTTGTGTTCCTTAAATGCTTGTCGATTGTCGAGTCCTTGATTGAGTGAGTTATTATACATGTTTCTTTCAGTTCCTGTTATCCTGTGAGTGCATGATTTGTTTGAGATCATTTTTTCTTTGTGTCTTTTGTATCTACATTCGACTCTTTCATTTTGATTGAAAGTAATGAAGTGTTAAAGGATTTGCATTTTATTTGTTTATATATTAGAATCAAACAAAGAAGATAGTTGCATTCTTGATTTTGGGTAGTGTAGATAGGTAGATTGCATTTGGGAATTGGGTGTTTTTTTTGAAGAAATTTGAACCTCTTCTCCATATCATATGTAGGATTCTTGAAGAAAAATATTTGCATCTCATTATTCTACATTCTTTTGGAGTTGAGTCTAAAACATCATAATTTTGACTTTCTCACCCTTGAGTAAACAACATCCCTAAAATGAAGTGCTTATAAAATTGATCAGACACTTTTATATTATCTGGTAGTGAACCTACATTAGCTTAAGGTGTAGGGCTTTGGAATAGGTTGTGAGGATAACTTTCCAAAGCCATCAGACAAACATAGAATCTTGTGCTAGGGAGCGGTAAATCCAATTGTTCATATAAGCATAGATGTGATCCCCCTCTCACACAGGGGTTAAACATGAGGTCGTGTGTGGGAGAGCAGTGGATATTTCCCCTCCGAAGCTTAAACCACGTAGCAGAAAGATCGTATATTGGGAGTTATTCCTGAGAAATGATTTCTTTCATTTGGTCTTGAAGCTTCGTGAATTTTGAATCCATTCGGGGTTCTTAGTAGTATTCTGGTCCACTTGTCTTCAGTTATCTTGAAGAGTTTCAGACTTGTTATCTTTCCCATACGTTCCTTCCCGACTGTCAAATGTACCCACTCGGAGGCTAACTGGGAGTTGATAACCTTAGTGGCGTATATCTGTAGGGTTGATACAGAAGGTGATAGTGAAGGAGAGTCTTCACCGTACTTGGGTAGAGTGTTGGTCAAACTCATTCGAGCTCCTTGGAGGGTACACCCATGGGTAAAACCATGTCGGAACTTGCACCAAGACGTAAGTCCCTTAAGAAGGTTGCCAACGTAACTAATCCACCCTCTATATCCCAATCCCTTCCTATATTGATCTCATGATGTTAGATTTCATCACCAACTAGTAGTTTCATTGTGGGAAGGTTTGTTTGATTATTTTCTTCTTAGATTTGTAGCGTGTGCTGTTTGTTTTCCTTAGTGGACCTTAGTTCGAGTTAGTGTCAATGGTATCAATTCCTAGAAGTACCAATGGAAGAACCCCTTGTCCAAAGGAGTCTTTCACCTTTCCTTCTTTTGGAAACGTTGGTCCTCCACGCATTGCCACATCGAGTATTCTGGGACTCACCATAGGGTTACTAGTTTTGTTGTTCCCCACTCCGGTGATATTGAATTTTCTCAGTGCTTCAGATGCACCTAATGTAAGAACATGACCCAAAATTCAATCTCATGTTGACCTTTTTCCTTCTTCACCCATCAGGTCTCCTTCCCTTTATCCTTCTTCGCCTAGTGAAAGTTCTAAAGCAAGTAGCCAGGTTGATAACAAGAAGAAGAAACAAAAAGAGAAGAAGAAGAAGGATCAAAATGGGACCAATCCTCCAATCACATGAGGTCATGTTGGATCCTAGAAACTAACTACTGTTAATCGTACTGGGAGTGTTGATAAATTTGACAAGTTTAAAATGAAGAATCCTAAACCCAAATTCCCTTCCAGTATTTGTAAGGGTGACCACTTTCTGAGGGATTTACTTGGTCTCCCCAAGGTATTAGAAATGTGGTCTTCAACATCATCAGCGCCTACTGAACATGCTAGTGACACCCCATCAACTAGTGATGTTAAGGTTGGTAAGAAGAATAGAACTATCAAATTTCCTTGTATGTTATGTGAAGGTGATCATTACTCTCACCTTTTCCCTCGTATGGATGAGGATTATTATATTTTGGAAAATATTCAACTTCCAACTGGCTATCATAAGATCTCTCCCAAACCATCATTAATTGATGGACTAGTCAATCTGGTTCCATCCTCGGTCTGTCCAGTTGATCAAGTGGTCGATCTGGTTTCATCCTTAGTTGAACCACTAACCCAAGTAGCTGATCTAGTTCTTTCATCGATCAACTCAAATATTCATATGAAAAGTGAAACCCAAGTGACTGATCTAGTTCCATCATTGATCAACCCCACTCTTCATCAGAGGAGTGCCAAAATGGTCGATCCAGTTCCTTCATCGATCGATCCCACTCCTTCCTTGAAGAGTGCAACCAAAGTGGTCAATCCAGTTCTTTCATCAGTAGATCCCACTCCTCATTCAAAGAATGAGGATGTCTCTCAGGTCTACCTCATTAATATCGATTCAGCCAGACAAGAGGACAGTCCACCCTTCCCGATGGCACCCCCTTCAAGGAATCATATGATTTCTATTAATTGGAATCATTTGACAGAACCCTGTCTTCCTTCTTACGTGCCTTTCCAAATCACCATGCAGGTTTGTGATAGGAATATTCCTAACACTATAATAGATGAAGGTGATTTTGTTAGAATATTATCTGTGAATTCTTGGCATGATTTTGGTTCCCTGCAACTTGCGTCTGTGACTCAGAATCTGTTGAACTTTGATAGAATAGTTATTCAACCTTTAGGGATCCTTCACGAGTTTCTGGTGACTTTGGGAGGATAAATGGTCTACGTTGATGTGATGGTATTTCACAGCCCCTTGGATTTTAATCGGCTCCTTGGGAGAGACTATGTCTATGTTATGAGAGATTTTGTGTTCACTCTCTTTCGAGTGATATGTTTCCCTTACAACGGAAACATAGTAACGATCGACCATCTTTCATTCATTGACCCTCATCTGATGGTAAACCATCCTCCTTCCCTGAAAGGTCCATACATGTTAGCGATGTTTTCCCCACCTCAAGTCAATTATGTAATGACCTGCCCCATGCATTCAACCCTGCACGAGAGTGAATCTCTCCCTTCTCCTGACTTAGATCTAGTAGTTGACATGGTCATCTCTTCTATAGAGATATTAGAGCTAGATACCCCTACCCTTATCAAGGTCATTGACATGTATTCCTTCCAAAGTGTTTTTCTTCCATCTAGCGAAGATCTTCTAGATTCCATGGATGACGTTTGTCCCTTGACATGTATTCCTTCCAGAGAATTGTCCTCTTACAAGACATGATCAATCAAGAGATCATTTGAGCATATTTTTTCTTCTCTGTGGCAAGCTCGTTAAAAAATGAAACATAGGTCTTGAACATAGTTTTTCTTCTTTGTGGAAAGCTCATTAAAAAATGAAACAAAGGTCTTGAGCATAGGTTTTCTTCTCTATGACAAGCTCATTAAAAAATTAAATAGAAGTTATGAGCATAGTTTTCGTCTTTGTAAAAAGCTCGTTAAAAAATGAAAAAGTCACCTGTCCTATCAAGTCGAGTATTTTCACTAGATCTTGTAGATATTGAGTCGATTCTTTAGCTAGATCTCGTAGATGTCGAGTCAAGTCTTTTGTTAGGTCTCATATTTGAACCTTACTTTTATAATTCTTAGTCAATTGACCTTTTTTCCTCATCTTCTATAGAAATCGGTGACAATATAAGCATCGATGAATGAAACGAAGATTGGGGGGACATGTATCCATCCTTTGATTATCATTCTGGAGTTAATCTACTAGATTTTCAATCTAGGCGAAAAGTACCAACCATCCATGGGTATCCCTCAAAACCTTTGGAAATTATGTTGGGAAATTACAAGCATATTTTAATTTTGTTTCAATCTTGTGTAAAAATGAAACCAATTCTGAGCTTAGTCTTTGTTCTTTCTCATGCTCGTAAATACATGATAATGCGACCGAGTATACTGTTATCACTTTTTCATACTCGTAAAGGTTATACGAAAAAGGAACCCCCTGGAGTTTCCTTTAAGCTCTTTTCAGACTCTCTAAACATGAAAATATTTCTAAGTGATCTTGCATCCTTTAACACTTATTAAAAGGTTTGAAAGGGCATATTTTGAGTGGTAGCTTATCTCTTTTTTGGCCTCGTGAGACTAACATTAAATGAAAAATAGGTACTCATCTGTCTAAGTGTGGGAAACATTGAAGGAAGTGGGTCAAGTTTTTGGGAATCGTTTATGACATCTATTGTCGTCCTTGAACATGGCACCTGTTTGCGTCTCATCTTACAGTTCGGTAATCCACTTGTCACTAAGTCATACCAATTCCATGTGTCACCATAATTTTTCGTCTAGTTGAAGAGTGCTCTTATTTCCTTCACATTACATTCTTGGTACTTTTCGATTCAATGTTTCCAAGTTAGTTGTCGTGCCTCATCATGTTCAAGGGAAGTTTCACTTCAAACCATCCATCTACAATATTTCCAGTTTCCATTTCCTATGTCGGTCCATACTCATTCGATTCACCATCTTACATCACTTTCCTATGTCAGTTTTGTGTTGATGATGGGGGATACATCAAGGCCCTCCTTCGACGAGTCTTTTCCTGTCGAATTCAACAAATAATCCAACAATTAGACTTAGAAACCAGTTAGTACCTTGGGACCTTCATGCCTCAATGGCAGGCATCCTCGCTTCCGACAATAGGTTTACATCATTGAACTCTGATCGGATGATTCCATGACTATTCAACCTCACCTCATTTATTCACATTCGCTGGAATGTACTAGGGTACCTTGGGAGTCATTGACATCATTGGTGATTTCCCTCGCACTTTTTAATGATTTACCTCAATGATCAGTAATAAAGTGGTTTCAACCATGTTCGACATCAAATAATACATTCACATGGATATATTTGTACCACGTCGATATTGGGACGAAGACCCTGGGTAGAGTATTCACTTTGTTATATGCTTTTCCCAGGATGCGAAGGAGATAATTTGAACATGCTGATATATATATTGTCACATAGATCTACATTGTGTTGGGTCGTGGCTATGTTTTATCATCTCGTAGCTCCACTGTGTATTTTTTGTGGCTATGATCAGTTCATTTCATGGAGGTATGGATCCACATTGTATCTCGGGTGTCCATATCCTTAGTTAGTATTTTTCATGGATCCGCAATGTATTGGTCGACAAATGTGCTTTGAGTCATATCGTATTCCGAGCATAGGTATGCCTGCCTAAAAAATGGAACATATATTAATATTGTTTGATGATTGTTTGCAGCGTCCTATAGGTTCTCCAAATCCACACCCTTTCATTGGATAATTGTAAAGTGTTTTTTCCATCGATTTCTCTTCTGACCTCACACTTTAGGGGGAAATCTATTACACATCAAAATTC
>SNQJ01S0012198.1:6980-18885 GCA_010110895.2 Picea sitchensis | reverse complement strand
AGGAATGGGATATGGATTTTTCCTTAAGACCAGAAGGGAAGTCAGTAGTGACTTCCAAGATTGATCTAACAGAACAATAATGTTGCAAATAACATTATAAAAAGGTACAAAGTCTGATTTGTGTTGAGAGGATTCTCCCAGCAAGAGGGAGAAGACTATGACGAGACACTTTCTCCAGTAATCAAAGAAATAGTTCAAGTTTTCATGAAGACAACAATAATAACCATGATTCCGATATAGTATGAGATTCAGAGGGAGCAGTCCCTATATTTTGGATTGTGTTTTCTACATGAAAGAAGAAAATATACCTTCACTTTTAGATGAAGTTGTTTCCATGGTAGAATAGAGGAGCTACTCTTAGAGTTCAACAACTACAGTGAGAATAAATAAGTCATTCTCATATTTAGAAATAGAAGCTGCAGGTGAAGATTCCCGGTCCTATAGGAATAATTGCAGAGAGAGTAGAGGGAATACTCTCAGGAAATGAGATAGATAGTGCTTTGCAGAAAGCACATAGAGATAGCACATGATTGTGCAAATTAATTTGTAGCTGATAAAGTGTACCAGGTTGGTACAATGTGATTTGAAAATTTGGTTTCAAAGTAGAGGACATGAAGACTCATGTCTACAAGTTGAAGCAAGCTCCAAGAGCTTGGTGAAGAAAATTTCATCACATATTGTAAGAAGAATCTGCTGCTGAATTTGAAATGAAGGACCTAGGCCCAATGCACTATTTCTCAGGTCTTGAAGTATGGAAAAGACCATACGAGATATTCCTTAATCAAGGAAAGCATGTTGTGGAAAGTTTTGAAGATATTCGACATGATGGACTGTAAATATATGTCCACTTCTATGGACATGAATCTGAAGTTATTAGTCGATACTTCATCATAAATAATTGATGTTACTCTATACAGACACATGATTGGTTCGTTGATGTATCTAATGAATACCAGACCATATATATGCTTTACTATGAACACCTTGAGTCAGTATCTAGTAGATCCTAGATGTGTTCACCTTGTAGCTGCAAAGCATGTGATGAGATATCTTAAGGGTACATTGGACTATGGCCTCTATTATACTGGATATTGTGACTTCAGATTGTATGGCTATACTGATTCAGATTGGGATGGAAGTGATTCAGACATAAAAAACACTTCAGGATATTGTTTTAGTTTGGCATCAACCATGACTTCATGGAAAAGAAGGAAGTAGTCCAATATTTCTCTCAGCACGACATAAGTAGAGTACATTGCAACATGTTCCGCTAGTTGTGAAGCCATATGGCTTCGGAAGTTGTTAATAGTTATGTTCGATCTGGAGATGGATACTACCGTGATATTATGTGATAATCATAGTTGTATAAAGATGACATAGAACACAATGTTCTATGATAATTTGAAGCACATAGAAATCTGGTACCACTATATTCGTGACATGGTGCAAAAGGGAGCTGAAAAGATCCAATATGTTGGCACATATGAGTAGGTTACATATGTGTTGACTAAGCCTCTATATCATGTGAAGTTTGAGTACTTATGAGACAAGCTTGGAGTTTTTCGAAAGGATATCCCTTGAAAGGGGGAGTGATGTTGATGATACTATGGTAACCTGACCAACAACGGGTAGTTCAGTTAGGATTTTATATCCTAGGGGACTGATCATCCCTGGAAAAATCCCGAAGGTCCGGTAAGGATGGTCTGTCAGAGTACTTGTGAATGTATATGCCAGCTGTGGTTAGTAGTGGTAGCTCAGTTAGGATTTTATATCCTATGGAATCTTATGATTTCTAGGCAGATATTGAACGTTTGGTAAGGACGGTCTGTCATAGTACCACAAATGTTGTTGTTGATGCACCTACCTCATTTTGTTGCCACATATAGATGTTGATGTTCCAACTTCATGGTGTTGATGATGATTATGTTATTCCAACTTCATTTTTTTGATGTTGTTGTTCCAACTTCATGTTGTTGATTATGATGATGTTATTCCAACTTCGTGATGTTGATGTTGTTGTTCCAACTTAATGTTGATGATGATGATGATGTTATTTCAGCTTCCTGGTGTTGATGTTGATGTTCCAGCTTCATGTTATTGATGATGACGATGCTACTCCAGATCCACGCTGTAGACGATGATGATTTTCAGTTTCTATTGATGTTGATGATGAGAAAAACTTCCTATGACCTACATATATGACCGACATTGTTCCCAATGCTAATGACGATGTCCCCTCCTCTTGATGATGTACTGAGTCTAGTTAGTTGGTATTGATGTTGTCAGTAGAATACCCTTGTTGTTAAGGGGGATTGTTTAAATATTGTAACTTCAAAGAATATTATACTTGAGAGAGAGTTGAATAATAATATTATATTATATTTAATTAGGGCCTATTGTGCCTTAGTAAAAGTTGGCCTTATTGTGCCTTGACAGTTAATTGTAAATTAAGAAGGTAAAGTGAGAAGTCGGCCCAGACCGAATTATAGGATGGCCACACCACTATTTATAGAGGGGATAGTGCCTCATTTGTACACACTTACCAACTATCTCCGCAGTTTACAAGTCTTGGAGGATAAACTGCTGCAATTGGGGGTGACGTCAGGGAGGGTTTTGGTCTATCTCTTGGTATTTCTTAGTTAAGTGGTGCACTACTCTTCCTAGTGAAGGAGTAGATGGAGATATTCTTTCACATATTTGGTATATCTATATTGAGGAAGGTTTTGCTTGGTTTTCTCCCCCATGAGGGTTTCCCAGGATAACCTGTGTGTCTCTATTGTTTCTGTGATTGCCTCTCTTTCAGTGATCTTATTTATGCAACTAATGTGCTAAATGATTATAATAATAAAGAATAATCGTAACTACTAGTTGTATAAGTAAAACTTCAACAAAGGGATTCTCCCATCAGGAAATTTTCATCCTAGCTGAATTAATTTCAAGGCCTCATTGCCTTCACACACTATATCTTAACCAACTCATTCATTTAAAGACATTAAGTATTGTATATTTCAGTTACTAGCTATACTTATTTTCACAGTTGTCCTTTTTAAGCATTGTTGGAGCATGATATTTTGGGAGCAAATTTTGAGGAAAGAGCGTATAAAACAAGGCAGAATGGACCAAGGAAGCAATGCACGATGAGAGTAAAGAAAAATCAACATGATGATATTGTGGATTAACACGCGAAGGTAGTTAGAATGTGGACAAGTTGAGTCAACTTAGAATTAGGGTTTTGGTAGTCAATGTAAAGGGTTTTTACCCACCTTTTTGTATAAAAATGATGTATAAGGTAGATAGGTGGTGTCAATGAATTGATGATTATTTGATCTTTTGGAGCATGTGTGGAAGCATTGTTGAGAACCTTTTTGGTTTTGGAGATGAGTTTGGTTTTGAAGTATAACTGAGGGTGGAACTGAGGGTCATGTTGTAAGTTGTGGAGCTTGGTGCGACACTAGTCTTCCTCACCACAATTATGTGTATTCTAAATGCACTTTTAATGCAATGCATGCAACACAAGACATTGATGAAGAATAACAAATCATAATATCTTTGTGGATGTAGCCCAAGGGGGGTGAACCATGGTAAAATATGGTGTCTCTATGTGTGATTCTGTTATTTGTTTCTTTGATATACTTTTATGTTGAATGAGTCCATGAATCTATTGAATTTTATTTACAGCGCGCAATATTGGAATCGTATGTTGTTTTCTGCAGAATGAATGTTATTGAATGGTTAAATTTAAATAAATAGTAGACATGATGAGTGTTGAAGTAAAAGAGTAAATGTGCCTCAAATTCCCATGAGTTCCATCCCTTCCATGATTGTAGACACTTGGGTCATGCAATCACCCATAAGCCATCTCGGGTGAAACTACATTGTGCATTCTGTGCATAGTGTTGCCTTCTGGTTTACCAGAGGGGCCGATGGTTTCTATGGTTTTGTTTGAGAACTAAGGTAGAACCTAGGTCAGCCCATACATTCAACAAGCATACCACTCTATATTATTTTTCATAGTTTCATAGTGAAAGAAGTATTAATCACTTTCTCCTTCCTTAATTTTACAATTTATTCTTCCTAAGATATTCTTGTTCTATCTATTGAGCAATATTAGTCATGTTCACCTTGACCTTCTTGGATAATTCATCATGCTACATCAAAAAGATTCTTGTTCACAATGAATCATGAACTTGTGCACTCCACACATTTACCAACTAGAGATCATATTGTTCCTCATTCGTCTACATGTCTTGGTACTCATGCATGATATTTTGAAATGCAATCCAAGATTTTTATATAAATATGTTTCACAGACCGTTATCCAATTCTCAGTACTCATTAAGGTTATAGATTTGTTTATTGGAAGAGTTCTTTACACAGCCCCCCCACAAGAACCTCTTCAACATGAAACTCTCTTGTTGCATTTCCAAACAATCTTACATGAACTGAATTCTTAAGTTAGCCTCAAATTTGTCATCTCATATTCTTACATAATATTCCATGAGGAATTATCAACATGCATCTTTATTATGAATTTAGATTGTGCACTCACACATGCACGTTTATTCCATCAATTGGCATTCAATGTACTTTAATAACATGCCTTATCATGCAGTGTGGGTGTCCACCATAGGAACACTTTATTGTTTCATTTCCTTATCTATTGGAAATTAATTGATTCATGATTGTCCACGACCATTCATATGCAGTATTTAAATGCATAATCATGTTTCCATTTATAATGGAAGCATATAATCATTGCTCATTCACCTTTTCATCAATGAAAACTAGCTTTTCCTAAAGAAAATGGGAATACATCCCCCTCATGATAATATTTTAGCAAGACAAATTAGACCCTTCCATCATAAGGTTAGCCATGCATCCATGTCATTATTTAGATATGGAAAGTACAAATATTGCCTCATATTTCACTTATTCTGACATCCATATCATAACTTTAAGAATGTATATATACATTTACATATATGTAGGTGCATCACTTGCAACATTTTACCTCATTCATTCCTATTTATTGGGTTTTATTGTCATTCTTCTTTAAAGAGAATTTACAACCACCCTCATGGCTAGTCTCACAAACCTATTCATTTCTTCCTTCATACTAGGCAAACTTGTAATGCATTCCATTCATGCACTCAAGCATCCATTTACATATATGGATGTTCATCATGCAAGCTCACTATTGCACCTTTTCCATGTCATTCTTACACATGGGAATTTTAAACTTCCATATCCTTCCTCCCAGAGAAATTACAACCATTCTTATGACAAGCCTCATAAGAATACTTAACACCATGTTTCCCTCCCTGTTGAGAGTTTATAGTCATTCACATGATATTCACATGGAAATTATCGCTGACATATTTGTATCTATGTTTCCCTTTCCATATAACAACAACCAACAAGATAACACTCTTTCCTAAACTGCTATAAAGTATGCAATGACCTAAAAATACAATCAGGGCAATTTGAACAGTGCCCCAGACAACATGACAACTTATCAAACTTCTCTTCATGCCTCGGACCATTCTTGGTCAACACACCTTTTTATCAAGGGAATCCTTTTTCCATATTGCTTCTCACTACAAATTAAGCACACCAAGCCATATTCTTATTGCTACCATCCACCTTCAGATGTCAGTATGACCCTTTGGTCATCTAGAAATACCACAACTCTTCCTTTAATACATTCATAATCAATAATTTCATTAACCATTCTACCTTATTCTCATAAGGTAATATGTCATCAATATCATCAACATTATACTTATGCTGCTAAACCCAGATCATCATTAACCACATGATTCGTGACATCACCATATTTTACACCCAATAAAAAACTATAATAAACCTATATGCATGTTATACGCATGCACAATATTTTCCATATGCATTCTAGCATATCCTCGTGCACCAAGAATCTTACCCATGCCTACAGTGCAGATGTATTCCAGTTTTCTTTGATTTGTATTCGCATGCACATACACGTCCTTAGATTAATATGTATATACATTCTCATATTACAACCATGAGCATCATAAACTTGCTCATGTGTTCATACCTCTTTACCTCTTCCAGGAGGTCTAGAAATAGTTCAAAGGACTCCTTTTTAATTGCTCAACTGGGTTATTCTCCAATAAAAAATTTGTTTATTCACTATAGGTCAAATAAAACTAACTTTTCACATTTTCCATCATTCCTCTGATCATGCAGGATCATACACATATACAAGGTTTAATATTTTATTAAAGAGATATTATTACTGCTATAGATTCTATCAATCCATACCAATTTTCTTTAAGCACAAGGAATTTTCCATAATAGTCTTAACCCTTATATAATCAACCATCTTTAATTATAGGATACTCTGCCTACCCTAGTAGATAGAAATTATTATACTTATCAAAACAAACCAACTCATATCCCTTGTATGGACTCAAGAAACTTCATAGAAACATTTCTGCCACCTCTTCTATTTTCATTCAGGTTTTACCAATAATTCCTATCAACACATTCCTATCACGATGATGGATATATATATATATATAGCACATGGGAACCATAAAATTAAGTTTTATCACAGAACATTACAGAATGCTTGTATTCATTTGTGTAGGGCATCCACTGTTCTAGCCATCCTATTGTCACTCCAACGTAGGGGTTTTCCAGTACAATAAGCATCATTACTATAAATCAAGTATGTGTATTTATAACACAAGTACATTAATTCAATCATGCATTTCAATTCCATTAAATAGATTTTATAAAATACTTATCTATTATAGTTGATACCAGACCAACTGACTATGGGTGTTCACCTTTCCACCCAATCATAGGCTGTGACGCATTCACTTTTAGCATTCTGGCCACCCCTATGCCAAGCCATAATACCACTAGGGAATCTCTCTTAGGTTCTCAGTAAGATTTGAAGGTTAATCTCCTTCACTCTAATATTGGTAGATTTTTTCCATACACGCACCTATCCTAGGCCTCTTCGAGGTTTATCATATGCCTTCCTAGAATCAAGCTCATGACCCTCTTAGCTCAGGTTAGGTTTTATGGGTCTTTTATTCTCTAGATATATAAATCTTCTACGAGTTCTCTTATCCTTCTATTGCACGCACATGTGCATTATTTTTAGCAACTATCTTCCTTAGAGGCATTATTTCTCCTCTATTTCTCTCCATGTGATTTTAATTGCATGCATGACTGAGGCATGTTCTCAACCTATCCTTCTATTTCTTTTATCAAAAGGAAACTCGTTGGTAAATCCTCAGGGACCATGGTGATCTTTCCTATTGTCCTCTAGTTGTCTGCTTCCTGTACCTTATGACAATCCTCCATACTTCCATTCATTGGGGTTGTTGGTTTTTCAACTACAAACCCCTCTTCATTAGATGACTTGTCTTGTTATCCAGGCTAAGGGAAAATAATATGAATGTTTCCAATTAATATTTCCATGAGGTGGATTGGGGTCCTTTAAATTAATAGAACCTCCCCTCATTCTTGTTTTGATATCCTGGTCAATACTTTAAGGATTCATTCATCAATCAACTGTCGACTTTTACAATTAAACAATAATTCATTTACAATATTTTCAATCCATTGCATGGAAATCATAATTTATGATTAATTACAGGCTGTGGGAAATAAGGGTGTTACACTTCATATTTCCTTGAAAGAAAATAAAAAACAACATTTTATTTTCCCTTATTGTAAATGATCCCATAATCATACCCACACAACTTGGGCACCCATTTTTACACTATGGGGAAGAGATTATTTTTTCCACAAAATACTTGATGCTATGATGATCAATTGTAATTTGGAAGCATTGTCCCAGTAGATAAGGACACTAGAGATCCACTACATGAATAATATCCAACGTTTCATTTTAAAAGTGATATAGGTGGATACTGGTGGCCACCCACATGTTCCACTAATTCATAATGGTTCCACATCTTGGCAATTTTTCTACAATGTTTTGGGTCCCAAACTGGGGTCATTTTGAGGCCCTAAATGACGTTGTTTTGGTGCGAAAATGCGTATCATGTAAGAAAATGGATATTGTAGGAAACATGGGATGTGCCCTCATTTTCTAGACCTTTTGACAGGGTATCAAGTGACCCAAATAAAGATTGTATGCAAAATTTGGACCCCTAGGAAGTTGACGTATCAACTAACCACATCGGGGACCACAAACCTTTTGACATTTCATCTTCTGGGGCTAGGTTTTTGGATGTTTAGGGTATTCTCATTGATGATTAATGTTAAAAGGCCTTTTTATGCCTCTTTGTAATTAGTTTCTTGTGAATGAGCGTATTTGTCACATCTCTCTCTTCATAGATAAGCTACCACCATTCTATCTAGCTTGTGTGCTTTTCATTTTACAGTGTTTTTTATTCCATACATTCATTAATAGAATCTTATTTTAATTGTATTACTATGTTTATTTCAATATCTCTATTTTTTTTCTTATTATATCTATTCCCTCATGTCATTCTCAATCTAATCTGGATTAGTTGTATCAGAGGAATTTGATCTTTGTTGTTTCATTGTGGATGTCATCGACGAGGTCAGGCTACTGAGACTTGGGTCTCGAATTAGTTGAGATTCATGAAGGAAACACTTTATGACCCAATAAACCTCCCATGGAAGAAGAAAAAAGATATGATGTATCAAGATATCCTATCAAACTTTTTCTCGAGGAATCCATCACACAAGAAAGGAACAAGATGATGGATATTCTCACCAAGATCCTTCAATGGTTGCCAACAAAATTAGAGGCACCTTGAAGGTACAAGTTAACTTTGATATTCCTTTATTTGAAGGCTAGATATATGTGAATTCTTTGGAAAAATGGTTAAGTCTACTAGAGTTTTATTTCTCTGTCCAAATTTTTTCCAACAGTGAAAAAATCACCTTTGTGCTCCTTAAATCCCTTCCCCATGTCAGATATTTATGGGAGACTTACTGTGAGAAACATGTCGAATATGAGTCTACAATTTTTTTATCAAGGACCCACTTGGGTGGAATTTTTTGATTCCCTCAAGGATAAATACTACCCTGTTGGAAAATATGATGACCAATACAGAAGGTGGAAAAATTTGTGTCAGAAGAGATACTAGATGGTGCTAGAATACAAAAACATATTCCATAAATTTTGCAAAAAGATAGGTATTAAATATTCTGAGCGACACATGGTCCTAATGTACCACAGTGGGATACATAGGTACATCCAAACATATATGGAGTTCCTAGAAATCTCCTCATTGGGAGATTCTTACCAATATCTTGTTAGATCGACCAAAATTTTAAGAAAAATAATAAGCAAGATTTCAGTTCTGTAAACTTATCACACTAGCAACACGATAAAGATGGTAATAAATCCCAAAGAAAAGGAAAAATAAATGATGGATAGCCCCAAGATAACCAACCCAAGCCACAATCAAAGAAGGGTAACAAGAAGTTAAATAAGGACACAGGAAATTGGTGTGAGTCCCACAAAAGCCATTGGCACAACACAAATTATTGTCACTCTAAATAGTCATTGTTGGCTGAGATGGAATCCTCAGTGTCTTATGTGAATCAGACTCTAATTCATAATCGAATAGGGGAAAAATCATTATTGATGTAGAATCCAGTGTCACCATTGTTACCACAAAATTCCATCTTGAGGAACCAAAGTTTCTTGAAGAAGGGGAATTCCTCTTCCACTCACAGATATAGATGAAGGGGACCATCCTCCATTTCATTGTTGACAGTGGTAGTCAAAAAAATCTAATCTCAACATAGGTCATCAAGAGGTTGAACCTAACAATGATGCCTCATCCTCAACCATACACCATCGATTGGATCAACTAGGGATGAGACATCCATGTCAGCCAACAATGTCTCCTTCACTATGACATCAAACCATTCAAAGAAGAGGTATTGTTTGATTCTTCCCCTTTTAAAGTTTGTGATGTTCTTTTAGGACAACCATATATGTGGAATAATAATGGTGTTTGTAAATCTAGGCTCTGTAGTGTCATTATTACTTTGGGAGGTCAACTCTATAGGGTATTGGACACTAGTACATATTTGAAAAATTTCGACGTTCTATTTACGATGTTATGGGCAAAATTGGCCATACTGTCGAAAAATAGAGTAAATTTTAAATGTTTTTCTCCATATTTCTTGATAACATCGCAAGTGTGACATAATACAAACACATGTGACTATTGCGACTAAGATGTCGGTACTACGACACAATCGGTTTTTTGTCTCTCTTGTGACGTTGGTAAGATAGTCATCACAGTTGCGACATTATGGAAACTAGGTTTTCCCCCTCCCAATGGTCACCTAGTATTTGACCAAGTCAACTTTGACTTGGTCAACTATCGTCAGAATTGCAACATTATAAAATCTATAAATATGTTGCAATTTACAGATGTTGCGACAAGTTTTCTATAATAACGACACTTCAAAAATGGTTTAAGTGGGTCTTCTTGGCGAACACTTGAAATTTATTAATCATTTGTCAAACACTTGTATGACACAGATCCTAATGTATGTGATATGTTTCTTCACTTCTACATAAAGGTTGACTTTTCCCCATTTTTTTTAGTGTTAATTAATGTGTAAAATAAAAATCCAATATTTACAATTACTATTCTTTACATTATCTATTTATTTTTTATGTTTTAGATTGTTAGGTGAATTTATGTTACCCTCATCAAATATTTTACCTCGCACATATTGAGATTTACATGCCATTATGAAAGACATTGGAATGGAGTATCAAAGTATAGGTCCATGTCCTGATGATCATATTATATATTATGGACAAAATGCGTCGAAAATATAATGCCCAGTATGTGGTATCAGTAGATATCAAACCGCTCAGGTAACAAAAATGGTCCCTCGAAAGGTTCTCCAGTATATTCCCATAATTCCACGTTTGTAGTGACTATTTAGGTGCCAAAGAATAACACAGTTTATGGATTACCATGCACGAAAGAGAATTGAAGATGGCTTTCTTCGAATGCCTATAGATGGTTATGTATTTAAGGAAATTGCTGCAAAATGGCTCGAATTTACAGATGAACCTCAAAATGTTAGGCTTTCATTGGAAACTGACAGTGTTAATTCATTTAAAGAGCTTCGGTCTGTTTACTCAGTGTGGCCTATTTTTGTTATCAACAATAACATTACTTCTTGTATTTCAATAAAGAGGGAATACATAATGTTGACAATGATTATTCCAGGTATTTATTTACATTAATTTTTCAAATTTAAATTTTTCATTTTCTCTTTTTTTGTATAATATCTTATATTTATTTATTTACGTATATATACATACCATAGTAGTAATTACTTGTAATTTCAAAAAATTAGGTAAGTACCAAGTTAAATATATGAATGTGTATATCGAGCCTCTTATCCACGAGCTACTAAAGTTATGGGAGGGAATCATTATGTATGAAATCTATAAACCAATTGGGCAGAAGAGATTTCAATGTCGTGGAATACTTTTATGGACAGTTCATGATGCCCCGGGACTAACACATTTTTGTGGTATGTAACGTTCCATATTTCACGCTTGAATAGTATATAATTAATTGAATATATCATGCATGTTGTTTAAATAATCATTTCGTATATAGATTGATAATTCACACTAATCCATCTATTGCAGGTCTTCAAACAAAGGGTAAATTTGCATGTCCAGTTTGTGGTCCTAAGATAAAATCTCGTCAGTCAAATTTTTTAGGAAAGTAGGTGTTTGATGAGTATATACACTTCCTCTCTAAGAACCATAAGTATCGTACTACTGAAAAATATATTTTCAATGGGAAACAAGAGACTGGACTAAAACCACAAAGAATAACACCTTGCCTATGGAAGT
>SNQJ01S0012197.1:71987-90002 GCA_010110895.2 Picea sitchensis | reverse complement strand
TTTTTAAATTTTCACCTTCTAGCTTTGAATTTTCACGTTTTATTTATAAGTGTCCATCAAATAATATTGAACAACATTGAAAAAAATCCACACATATTAACGCACTTATAAATCATAGTGGTAAGACCTTAAATATTCTATTTTGTTTAATGTATTATTATATCTATGAACGAGATTGGAAAAAATCGAAAACACTTATACATCATAGTGATAAGACCTTCAACTATTTTATTTTGTTTGATTTACTATATCTTTAAAATAGATCTTACATTTTAAAATAGAGTAAATATTTATCTAAATCTAAATTAATATAACTTTACCGACAAATAAGCAATATAATGAATCCCACTCCATAATCATCGTAGACAATATGGTTATTATTAAAGTCATAATATAATTTTGTTGAAAAAATCATTGTCAAAACAAAAATATTAAACAATTCAAACCATATTCCATTTTAAAACATTCCACAGTTTAAAATATTCAATGTATTTTTATTTTTACAAATAAAAATAACGTGTTAGGCCGTCATCATTGACTGTGTTTTATTTAACAAATTAAAAACAACATATTATTAAAAGCGTTAGCGTTATTTATATAAATAAATATTATTTTCAAAAGAGTTTGACTTTTTTCTTATAATTAATTAATATTTAAAATATTATTATTTATAAGTTTTTTTATTTTTATTTTGGAACATTGAAGATTTTTTAAAATAATTTAAATATTATTATTATTATTTTCCGTGTAATTTTATTCATCCAAAGAGAGCCAAATCACATTCTATAGATGCTTTAAGCAAGTTTTTTATTCTTGGATAAAAAAATCCAAACATACAAAGGAGAAAAAACCATAGGAGAGAATACAATCTGAAGACAACAGAGATAAAAAAGACATTTACATCAATCCAAAAAAGGAACAAGGATTGACCAAGAGTCATAGCCCCCACCAAGAGAGAAAAGCGTCGAGAGAAACAAACCAAAATAAAACCTCGGAAACTAAACAGACCAGGTCAGAGCGATATAGCAACCACACACCAAGAGCACCAGATAATAGAAAGTACCAGTCATATTCAACTCCACAAACCAATCGCTAGGGAGAGGCCCAAAACACTTCACACCCAAAAGAAGGACCTCAAAGCGCTAACCCACTGGGCAAATCAACACTACATGGCCGTATAAAGTTGTATAACATATTAACATTCCACAATATAAAAGGAAAAACTTAATGGAACAATGTCACGCTGAACTAAAGCCGAGGTGTGAACAACTTGTCCATACAATCTTCAAAGTTACTTGTCCATAATGCGTAAAAAAAAAAGGTGCCTTTACTACTGAGAATGAATAGTATTCAAAATACTTCAAGTTTCAAATGCTCATATCTCACCGGATAGTGTTGAAATCCATAATAATTGGGTAATATTACAAAAATAGCGAAAATAGTAACCACTCATGCAAGAGTTGGTTCATTAAAAATTAAACCAAAGTTTGATAAAACCTAAAGAAAAGGAGAAACCACTGCACATTTGAACGTATAATTGAAAGTTTCTTGCTCCAAGCAATCAACAACACAATCTTCCATTTCCTGAGAATAGAAAACCGATTTGATATATTAGAAAAACAATTACTAATTATTCAAAAGAGACTTAGCTACAAAATCATAGATTCTGTAGCTAGTCTTATTTTTAGCAAATGAAATCAAAATTCAAATCTTCCTGTTTCGACTTTAACAACAGAATCAAATGAAATCAAAACAAAACATTTTACCATTAAAAATTAACCAAAGAGGGATCAGACAGTTCAGAGTTTATAATTGCTTTGAAATTGGTCGTATTCTTAATGATTATGTTTCCAACCCTCTTGATTCGTTTATTCTCCCTCTCTGTATGTGCCTTGAGATCAAGATTCTCTTGTTTCAACAGATCGTTTTGAGCAGTCAAGGTTCTAATTCGGGCCTGTAAGAGAGGAACATCTGTATAGTAACGCTCTATCGAATCGAGGCAGCTATCACTGTGTACCGAGGTGACGACAGATCAACATGGGACACAGTCGACCAGGGGTGATTCAATCTTACCTGAGGTTTGTTCCAGATTGTGCCCGATACCAGAAAATCCTTCTTTACCCTTAAGACACAGGGGTAAATTGGTCACGAAATCATGGGCGATAACCTCCCTCCTGGAACACTGATTTTCTGGGTCTTCCCGCATCAAGAAATCCTCTATCTCATGATCTGAGCCTCTATCACTGATCTCGATCGGTTTAATCGAGCTCAGATGATTACCCTTTCGATTTCTTAGATTTCGAGAGATTAGACGACCGACATTCTTATTGTTGAAACTGAAATCCATGCACTGTTGTTTCCTTCCTTTACAGAGTTTCTTGACATCAAATTTAACATTAACGTTTAAACTAGCATCGTTTATAGGCACATGAGGATATTTTTCCTTTAATTCAGGAATCACTTGTTCCAGAGATCTTGCAGGTGAAAACCTACACGACAATCCTTCATCTAGAGGGGGTTTATCAATAAATTCTGGTCCATCAATTGAATTAACGAGCTCTCTTTCAACCACTAGTCTGTGTGAATTAGGGCTTGCAATTAAAAGAGGATTGGCTGTAGCATCGGCCTGTGTGAATCCATTTCTTGTCAGAAAGGTTTCCCAATTTTCACCTATCTTCGACAGGTGATGAACCAACAAGAGTTTAACAAGCCCATGGTGAAACAGTCTCAAATTGATACCCTGTCGCTTGTAACGCTTGGACATCTTGTACAGACTCATCAATAGGTAAAAGGGCATATCTAATTTGAACCCTATGAAATTCATAAAAAAATGGATATGGTATAGAAAAACTAGCTCGTATCGACCTTCACACATAACAAATTGCTTCAAAATTAAAAGTAGACAATGCCATCTGGGTTTTAATAGAGCGATAGGAATACCTTTTATACAACAAGTGGTTTTATGGGATGTCATAAATAAAATCCCCATGACCTCTTTTATTCTGGCGTTTTTAAAACACCTCTCGCCCTTTGATGGGAACCCTATCACTTTGCTCACGAAATCCTCTGTCAATTCCAACTGTATGTCTCTAATATTGGCTCTAAAACCGTCAAAGGTTTGTGCAAAATATTTTGCAACTTGGAGATTATAGCTCTCAAAATTCTCGAGGAATACATCCCACCCATGATCCTTTAGGTCATCAATAGCGTCATCATGGGATAGTAAGGCTTGACATCCGTTCGGCTCTATACGAACGATGGGTGCCATGACCACTGTGATAATGATGCAACATAAATCACTCGAAATAGTTTTAGGTTCCCAACGTGCAAGCAACAGAAACAGGTCTGAGCAGAGAGTAGAGTCATGAAAATAGTAGAGCCTGGGGGCTATCATAATTCAGATAGGAGAATTATGGAGAACGAAAAACAAAGGGTTCATAGAATTCCACATCATCTCTCGCGATGAGTGCAAAACCTACAGATTACAAAACCCTACACATAATGAATAGCTTCATTAATGTTTTGGGCCAACAAGGTAAGGTGAAAACGCAAGTACAACATGCCTATACTCACTGGCATGAATGTTGATATGACCATTCAACTCATGAAAATAATATCAACAGTTAACCAAAGTTCTTCATGCATCAAAACATTTCGACAATGAACTATCGAACCATTGAATTCATAACAACCGTAATAAAAAAAGAAAAATTCGATAATGGATTAATCAACCATTTCATAATATTTGAATTTTAATCACATATGGGTGGCTTTTAAAATGATATTTCTAAGGTAAAAGATTATTAAACCAACCCAAGTTTTATTTTTAAATTCATGCTTACAGTCATGAATTAAAAATAAAACAAACGAAAATGCAAACGATAAGAACTTAATAAGGTGAGCTTTAATGCAATAATCACTTCAGAACTCAGAAATATAAACATTTATAAATGGGAGGTGATGGTTGCTACAGAAAGGTGTAATCTCTTTCGATCTTGTTAGAAATCAAAAATCATGTGTGGTTGCCAACAATAACAACTTTTCCAAACTGCAAAGAATAACATTCTTGTCCCTCTAATTATTGTTACTGAGCCTCTTTCCATCTATATCAACTTGTGTAGTTTTTGGAGCTGTGTAACCATTCTATGTTGCACTCCAAACATCATACCCAAGTGACATCAAATAGGTTTTCATTCTTATCTTCTAGAAAGCATAATACGATCCATCAAATCTTGGGGATTTGTTTGTGGAAAAACCTTCTTGTTGATCCATTTGTACTATAAGAATTCACCTTCCAGTGATTAGATTTTTCTTGAAGGAACCCGCTCTGATACCAATTGTTGGAATATGTACTAATATTGAGAGGGGGGGTGAATCAATATTGGATTGATTTTAACACGTTTTTCTTTACCACTTGATCTAGTCATTAAATAATCAAATAAAAATAATTAACCATATAAAAAGAGAATAACAAAAAAACATATCACACAAATATTTAATGTGAAAACCCAAATGGGATAAAACCACAAAAAATTCTTTACAAGATTTTGTAGGCACCAACCTATTGTTACAATGCTTGCAGGCACCATCGTGTAGGAGACACCAATCTTCTTGGTTGAGTTTCGAATCAACACTATTTGTAGGCACCAAATTGCAAGGGATACCAATCCCCTTGGATGAGCACCAACTCAACAATGTTTGTAGGCACCAACCTGGAAGGGATACCAATCCCCTTGGATGAGCACCAACTCAACAATGTTTGTAGGCACCAACCTGCAAGGGACACCAATCCCCTTGGTTGAGCACCAACCTAGTACCTTTTGCAGGAACCAACCTGCAGGGGACGCCAATCCCCTTCCTTGCACCACCCTGCCACCCTAAAATATGTTTCTGATTTATCTACCTTGATGTCTTTTGACCTCATAAATTCAATGATTCTCTTCACATGATCTGGTCCTTCCACTCACTGATCCACTCCCTAAGATGATTATATTCCCTTCGTTTCTGGTATCCTCGAACCTATGAGCATCATATCTCCTCTTACTCACAAATACTTTTCACTTTCTTGGTTATGCAAACTTAGAATCCCTTGAATTCCATCAACTTGTCCGAGTTCTTCCACTTCCTCACATATGTTTTCTCACACCCGAGAGCCTTTGAATCACAAAGCTCCACTTCCCTTAAAAAAATATTACACTTACTTACCCACCTTCGCTTGATTAGAAAATCATTACTTATGTATCTCATGCACTCAATGATTTGTCCACAGACAAATCGTGCTCATCAATTCGGTTCCAATTCCTCTCATTTTTCATTAAATCGGGTTGTAGAAGTCTTTTGAAACACCTCCATGAAAACTAGTCTTCATTCCCTTCTATTTCACACGATCTCATTCATTGGTCCTTAGTTCTTAGTCACCGTCTGATATGGCCCAGATTTGATATTGTCCATCAATTGTTTCCTTGATATCGAGATCATCTGGGTACAAAACACTTAACAACACCTCAACGCACAAAAATTGTCTGATCATATTTTTGCTCGATTGCTATCGTTGATCTAATCTCCTTTACATTGGTACCACCAGGCCGATGATCGTCATCGTAAGGAGAGAAAGAGAACATACACAAATTCCATTTCGACGAATATTCTATGACGATATGTTCCAATGGATCTAATGGTCCTCGATAAGTAGGATCAACATACATGATTCTCGTTGTCACCTCAAGTTAACCTATGGTTATCACCCACCTCTTCATCTATTTTTAAGTGATCAGGTGGGGCCCACAACGATCAACAATCTATATTTCTCCTCGCTTGTTCGCCAACCTATGGTCTATATTTCTCCTTGCTTGTTCACCCACCTACGATAAATATTGCTCCTCAGAGTTCCATTATATCAGGGTGCTTCCACTCCGATGGCTCGTACTCTGATGGATCAAATGGTCCTTGAATTATGGAATCAATGGCTCTAACTACATCAGTCCTTCAACCGGAACAATGGTTATCTTCCCTCGTTGTCGTCACGGTACATTCACTCTAGGTATCATAGTCTACTCTGACCATCGCTTCTCCGACGAATGACAAAGATCTACTTGCCACATCAAACCAATGGTTGCAATGATGTCTTGGGCTCACAATAAATCTATGGCTATTGTTTCATTTCTCTATAATCAACGATTTTCATTGGATTTCATTGTCTTCATCATTTTTAGTGTATGTTTATTGCGAGAAACACGGTCCACTTCGACGTTGCTTCACCGATGAACATATGCTATGTTGGTTGTGGAGGCTTATTATATTTCTGATTCAGAGGTCTTTGTTTTCAACCATTTTTATACCCCATGAAGACTTTACACCTTGGAAGAATGTACACTCCTCCACTCGGGGGGAGTGAAGGGGGGGCTTTCCCCTCCTGCAGGGTCTAGGGGCAAGCGGGCCCCAACGGGGGTTCGGGGATGAAGCCCCCGAAGGAAAAATTTCCTTGTAAATGTATATTGTAATTTCATAGTAAATCTGGACTGTTCATTATAAGGTCTCAGATCTGAAGGTAGAAGTTATGTTAGGGCTTTTTCCCTAGAAAAAAACCCTATTTATATGAGGGAAATGTATTGCAGCTATGTATAATTGTGAATATTGTATTATGAGTGAGGAGACTGTGAGAGAAAGAAGACGAAGTTACAACAGGTGTGTTGTAGGTTGTATCCCTTCATTTGCTAGATAATAATAAAGGAAGGACCTAGCAATTTCTCTTGTGGATGTAGCCCACACTGGATGAACCATGTATATATGTGTCTCTATTATATTGTGTATCTTCTACGTTTTATTTACGCATTTTTTTTATTTTATTGCTCCATGATCTTTTTTTTTTTCTAACAACTGGTATTAGAGAGAAAGGTAACTCGTATGAAAAGAGGGTTTCTGGTTCAAGTGGGAGCAATGGCGGAAGATGGAAAGTTTAGGGTCGAGAAATTTAATGGCCAAAACTACTAGTTATGGAAGATGCAAATGGAAGATTATTTATATCAAAATGATCCATTCCTACCATTGGGTGGAATAACAAAGAAGCCGACGACCATGAAGGATGATGAATGAGAGGTTCTTGATAGAAATACACTAGGAACGATACGATTTAGCCTGGAAGCGTCAGTGGATTTCAATATTTCGAAAGATAAGACAATGAAGGATCCGATGGATGCATTGGATAAACTATATGAAAAACCACCGACGTTCAATAAGGTATTTATAATGAAGAGATTATTTAATATGAAGATGTCAGAAGGTGGGTCTGTTGCAGATCATTTAAATGAATTTAATGATGTTACTAATCAACTAAGTTAGGTAAAAGTGGACTTTGATGATGAGGTCAAGGCTATTGTAATCTTGTGCTCATTGCCAGAAAGCTGGAATGGCTTGGTCATGGCTGTAAGTAACTCCGTCTCTGGTTCAAACACTCTAAAATTTGATGATGTTGTTGGTGTTATCCTTAGCGAAGAAATGCGATGGAAAAACATAGGTGTGACATCAAGTAATGCGTTAAACATGGAGAACATGGGAAGACAAAAGGATAGAGGAAAGGGCTCAAGGAATTGCATGAATTCTAGGAAGGGAAGATCCAAATCCATATTTGGAAAGATAGAGTGCTGGAATTGTGGAAAGAAAGAACATATGAAGAAATATTGCAGAGCTCCAAAGAAACAAAGAGATGGACAACAAGAGAGAAATCGGGAAGCAAATGTAACAAGTGATGTGTTACAAGATGCTTTGATTATTTCTATAGATAATATTTCCGAGTCTTGGGTAGTATATTCAGGGGCTTCATTTCATGCACCACCCCATAGGAAACATTTTCTAGATTATGTTCAAGGTGATTTTGGACAAGTTCATTTGGGTGATGATGCACCATGCAGAATTGTTGGAATGGGAAAGGTAAAAATAAAACAAATGAATGGAAACCAATGGTTGTTGAAAGAGGTAATACATGTTCCATATCTAAGGAAAAATATAATTTCAACAGGGCAGTTGGAAAGTGAAGGTTGTATATCCATATTTACAGATAAGGTGTGGAAGGTCACCAAAGGATCACTGGTGATAGAAAAAGGAGAGAAGGTAGGCACATTGTATTTATGTATTGATAATACTAACTCTTCTATCTCTTTAGATTCTACAGCAGTGGTTACATCACTGTGGCATCATAGGCTTGGACACATGAGTGAGAAGGGGATGAAGATACTTCACAAAAGAAATTTGTTTCTAGATTTTAAACAAATTGATTTGGATTTTTGTGAGCATTGTGTTTATGGAAAACATAAGAGAGTTAGATTTCTCAGAGTCAGAATAGAAAATAAGAGTGAAAGGTTAGATCTTGTGCATACATAAGTATGGGGACCATCTCAGGTATCATCTCTTGGTGACTCTGGTTATTATGTTACTTTTATTGATGATGCAACTAGAAAAACTTGGGTTTATTGCATTCGACAAAAAAATGATGTTTTTGATACTTTTAAGAAATGGAAATCTTTGGTTGAGAATGAGATAGGAAAAAGGTTGAAGTGTCTCAAATCAGAAAATGAAGGTCAATATTGCAGCAAGGAGTTTGATGATCATTGTTCATACCATGGGATTCGTAGAGAGAAGATAGTTCCAGGAACACCACAAGAAAATGGTGTGTTAGAAAGTATGAAGAGGACAATCATGGAGTGTGCAAGGAGTATGAGATTGCATGATGGTTTTCCCTTACAGTTATGGGAAGATGTTGTAGATACTGATGTTTACTTAATAAATAGAGGACCTTCAAACCCTTTGGATGGTAGAATTCCTAAGGAGGTATGGACAGATAAAAAGGTAAACTATTCATTTTTGAAGACTTTCTGTTGTGAAGCATTTGTCCATATTGATAAAGAAAATAAAACAAAGCTTGAGGCAAAATCCAAGAAGTGTACCTTTATTGGATACAATGTTAATTATTTTGGTTATTGCTTATGGGATTATGAAAATCACAAAATCATTAGGAGTAGAGATGCCATATTCAATGAGAAGGTCATGTACAAAGATCAGTTGCAGGGAAAGAAACAGGAAAAAGAAAAACTAGAATACAAAGTGCTTGATGAGATCACTGAAAAATAAATTCCAAAGGTACTAGAAAATAAAAATGTACAACAACAGGAGAATTAGGTACCTCAAACTCCTGCAAGTGTTGTTAGAAGATCTACCAAGTTAAGTAGACCCCCTAAATGATACTCTCCTTCATTGTATTATTTATCGTTGATTGATTCTAGTGAACCAGAATGTTATGAAGAGGAAATGCAGGTAGACACCAAAAAGAAGTGGGAGCAAGGTATGAAAGAGGAAATGGATTCCCTGGTAAATAACCAGACTTGGGATTTGGTTCAGTTTCCTACAGGAAAAAGAGCATTGCAGAATAAATGGGTTTACAAGTTGAAGGAAGAATATGGAGGAAAAAAGTGGTACAAGGCTAAACTTGTTGTAAATGGGTCTGCACAAAAGAAAAGTATAGATTTTGATGAAATATTTTCTCTTATTGTTAAAATGAATTCAATTAGGACTATTTTGAGTCTTGTGGCAGTAGAATATTTTCATCTTGAACAGTTAGATGTAAAAACAACTTTTCTCCATGGGGATTTGGAGGAAGAGATTTATATGTAGCATCCGCAGGGGTATGAGGTCAAAGGGATGGATAATTTAAAATGAAGGTTGAAGAAGAACTTGTATGTCCTAAGGAAAGCTCCAAGGTAGTGGTATTTATAGTTTGACAGGTTTATGGAAGAACAAGGTTATAGTAGATGTCATTTTGGTCACCGCGTTTATTTTAAAAGGCTAGAAAATGGAAGCTATATTATATTGCTATTACATGTAGATCACATGCTTGTTGCAGGGTATAATATGCAGGATATAAATGTGCTCAAGAGGAAATTAGATAATTCATTTTTTATGAAGGATTTGGGTGTTACAAAGAAAATCCTTGGTATGAGAATAACAAGAGACAGGAAAAATCGCAAATTGAGTTTGTCTCAGGGTGAGTACATAGAGAAGGTGTTGGAGAGGTTTAGAATGAATAATGCAAAACTAGTTAGTAAACCTTTGGCCATCCATTTCAAATTAACTAAGGAAATGTGTCCCAAGACACATGAGGAGATAAAATACATGTTCAGGGTCCTTTATTCATCAATAGTTGACAACTTGATGTATGCGATGGTTTGCACAAGACCAGATATTGCACATGCAGTGGGAGTTGTGAGAAGGTATATGAACAACCCAGGTAAAGAACATTGGGAGGAAGTAAAGTGGATTCTTAGTTATTTGATAGGTACTTCTACTCATGCATTATGTTTTGGAGGTTCAGAAACTGTTCTACAGTGATATGTTGATTCATATATGGCAGGTGATAAAGATAGTAGGAGGAGAACCACATGGTATGTTTTTATTGTAGGTGGAACAACAATAAGTTGTATTTTGAAACCGCAAAAGTTTGTTGTACTTTCAACAACATAAGTAGAATATGTTGCTGCTATCGAGGCTAGTAAAGAAATGATTTGGTTACAAAGGCTTATGGAGGAATTGGGAAACAAGCAGGAGAATAACAGGTTGTACTGTGATAGTGAGAGTGCCATTCATATTGAAAATAACTCATCCTTCCATTCAAATAATAAGCATATACATCTCCAGAACCATTTCATACGATCTGTCATGGAAGATGGACATTTGAAGTTGGAAAAGATACACACTAGCCATAATCCTGCAGACATGTTAACAAAGAGAGTATCCAGGGAGAAACTGAGTTCTTGCTCAGTTTCAGTTTCTATTCAAGCATGAAGATGAAGATGAGAAATTTTCCAGGTCCAAGAACGATCATAGTCCAACATATACAACAACGATAGAGTTGTTGAGATCAATCTCCAAGTGGGAGGTTGTTGGTTGTGGAGCATGATTATTTTTTTGATTCATAGGTCTTTGCTTTTATTCATGTTTATACCCCATAAAGACTTTACACCCTGTAAGAATGTACACTCTTCCATGCGGGGGAGTGTAGGGGGGGATTTCCCCTCCTGCAGGATTCAGAGGCAAGTGAGCCCCTGGTGGGGGTTCGGGGGTGAAGCCCCCGAAGGAAAATTTTCCTTGTAAATGTATATTGTAATTTCATAGTAAATTTGGACCATTCATTATAAGGTCACATATATGACGATAGAATTTATGTTAGGGTTTTTTCCCTAGAAGGAAACCCTCTTTTTATGAGGGAAATGTATTGCAGCTATGTATCATTGTGAATATTGTATTCTGAGTGAGGAGACTGTGAGAGAAAGAAGAGGAAGGTACAATGGGTGTGATGTAGGTTGTATCCTTTCATTTGTTGGAAAATAATAAAGGAAGTAAATGAAAATTTCTCTGGTGGACGTATCCCACATTGGGTGAACCACACATATCTGTGTCTCTATTGTATTGTGTATCTTCTGTGTTTTATTTCCGCATTTGTTTTATTTTATTTCTCCGTGATCCTGATTTTTTATAGCATGATATCTATTGGCTACCTCGATCAATGGATGACTAGGTTTAAACTCATCTGACCCTGCACTCAATTCACCCACGAAACGAATGTTGAAAAGTGTCTCTCCTCTAGACATGTTGTCTACCATGTTGGCATCCTTGTCACTTTCACCACCAAGTTGTTACAATACGTCACTCTAATGTCACTCTCCTTCTCCAAAGTGGATCAACATAGATCCAAAAACTAAGGTATATCCTCCAATGGATCTATGGTCCTCAGACCTTCTCATCGTCAGACATCATTCTCAAGTATTCCTCCAAAACCTTTGATGGCATTCCTTTCGATAGGCCTAGATTGGAATCAACCGTCCAGGACTCGCCGATACAACTTCTCTGATCAACGACCATCATTAATTCAGTGCTCTACTCATAGGAGTTGCATTACATCCTTACACTTGGTCACTCCGATGTCTCTCACTTCGACGAATCCAACGGTCATCGCTATATCTCATCCAATGGTTTCTATTTTCTGAATTACTCTCCGACTATCTAATCTTTTGAAAGGATTATAAGTTGACCATTTAGACGTCAATGGTCCAGATTCTCTCCCACGGTCACTCTGATAGATCGATGAAAGTCATGAGCTCGACGTTACCTCCATCGGAGTTTCAACGTTGTAAGGTACCAGATGTAATATAATATGAAGAAACACAAATTTTCAACATATATCAATGGAACAACAAAATATTGAGAAGAGAAATAGTAGAAATAGTACCTTTATTCAAAGAGAACAATGTTTGCTTTCTTCTTCGAGGGGGAAACCTCCAACAGAGTAGAGATCTATTAAAATAATTCCCAAGAAAAGCTTTCTCATTCCTCCTACTCTTACTTATACTAACTCTATCTTATAAAGAACATTCCAGAGGAAGATCTTTCTAGAAGTGAAAGCTTCTATTAGGTCTTCTTTCATTGACTTGTTCATATTTATTAAATAGTCCTTACTAACTAATGTCGACCTTTATTACATGGAAAATATATTTAGGCCTTATTAACTAGTGTAGGCATTTATTACATGCAAAATATATTATTATATCTATGTGAGGGATTAGGTCCCTAACATTAACATTCCCTATGTGAGGGGTTAGGTCCCTAACATGCCCTCCCCCTTGAAAAATAGCTTTGTCCTCAAGGATTAAGATGAGGAAAATGATGCAGAATGGTAGTCAGTTCCTAGGTGGCATCTTCTAGTGGAGTATCCTTCTAGTGAACTGAAACTTCCTTGATGGTGTGTTGAGAGAGACGACGCTCTCTCTGGTTCAATAGAGTTTGTGGCTGCAACCAAATGAAACCTTCTTCATCAAACTCTGGTAGGTTGGTCTCGGTGTGGCATTTGTTGCCAACCACTTCTGTAGGCATGACACATGGAAAACAAGATGTAGCTTGGAGTGATTGGGAAAAGATAATTGATATGCCACTGACCCCATGCGTTTGATAATAGTATAAGGACCATAAAATTTTGGTGCAATTTTTTGACACTGTTGGGATTTGAGTGAAGTTTTCTTGTATGTTTGGAGGTGTAGAGACACCTGATCCTCTTCAGCAAATTGATATTCAAAATGAACTTGATCTACTTGATGTTTCATGCGATTTTGAGCTAGTAACACATTATCTTTGAGAGTACGAAGAATGTTCATGCATATGGTAAGATTGAGGTCAACCTCCTAAACCTTGGAGAAACTGGACATGCATGGGAGAAACGATGGTGGATTTTTTCTATAGACTGCTTCAAAAGGAGTTATGCGAGTGGAAATATGATAAGAGGTGTTGTACCATCATTTATCTAGGGGTAACCATTGAACCCACTGATGTTGTTTTTCAGATGCAAAACACCTCAAATATGTTTCCAGATACTTTTTGACTTCTTCCATTTGGCCATTAGTCTAGGGATGATAAGCTATGACGAGATGCAATTGAGTTCCCTGGAGCCTGAATAGTTCTTGCTAGAAATTGCTGGTAAAAGTGGGATCATGGTAAAAAACAATAGAATGAGGCATTCCATGGAGTTCAAAGACATTATCCATAAACATTTGAGCCACTGTGGATGTTGTGAACGGGTGTTAAAGAGAAAAAAAATGATCATATTTGGAAAGTAGATCCACTACCACCATTATGACTGACTTATTTCCTTATTTAGGTAAGCCAACAATGAAATCCATGGAAATATCCATCCAAATAGTAGGTGGAAGGGGAAGTGGTTGGAGTGTAACAGAAGGTTTGACAATCTCACCCTTATTGCATTGAGTTATATCACATTCATCCACAAAGTTGTGGATGTCATGTTTCATACCATCCTAGAAGAAATATCATTTTACCCATTCATAAGTTCTGGTAAAACTAGAATGGCCTACTGTAGGTGAAGTGTGAAACTTTGAGAGCACCATGGGTTTAATGGCCGACTATTTGCTTAAATATAAGCAACCTTCATAGCGAAATTTTTCATTGTGCCAAGAGTAACTTGGAGAAACTTGTGGATCCCGTTGAATTTTTTGGATTAGGATATAAATTTTGGGTTCTTGAAACCATTCTTGTCGAAAAACCTAAATCCAATTTGCTACAATTAATGAGAGCGAAAAAAGGGACCCTTCATATTCATATTTCATGGAAAGAGTATCAGCCACCACATTTTCTTTTCCCTTCTTGTAAACAATCTCATAATCATATCCAAATAGCTTGGTCACCCATTGTTTTTTCTCTAGGGATGAAATTCATTGTTCCAGGAAGTACTTGAGGCTTTTATGATCCGTTTTAATTTGGAAGTGTTTTCCCAATAGATAAAGGTGATAGAGACCCACTACATGCAAAAATAACCAAAATTTCATTTTCATAAATTGATTGGCCCAAATGTTGGTCCGATAATTGTTTGTTGGTGAAATCCAAAGGCTGTCCATCTTGCATGAGGACTGCCTGACCAGATGCATCACATTCTAGAACAAAGGTCTTGGTGAAGTCAAGTAGGGCCAATACAAGACTAGTGCACCTAACTTCTTTCAAGGCTTGGAAGGATTTTTCAACTGCTTGAGTCCAACTAAAAGCATTATTTTTAAGTAGAGCTATAAGAGGAACCAAATTTTTTTCCATAATTTTGAAAAAAATTGTGATAATATCTTGTTAAACCCAAGAAACCATGCAAATTTTTTTTATTTTTTTTAGGGCGAGGCCAATTCTACATAGCTTCAATTTTCTTGGGATCCACCCTTACACCATCCTTGCCAAAAATATAACCTAGGTACTCAACCTCAGAGGCGCCAAGAGCATGTTGGGATATTCACCAATATAGAAAGGGCGGGGAATATTTTACCATTTTAAACCATAAAATATAAACATTAAGTTATTAACAATTAAACACATATGATTACATTCAAGATATCATAAACATATAACCACATATACACAGTACACAAGAGTTTTATGTGGAAACCCAAATGGGAGAAAACCACATAACTCTTTTTAATATATATATTGAATATCAAATCCACAAGAAGCACCAACTGGAAGGAGGCACCAACCCCCTATTTACAGGATCCAACCTAAAGGAATCTACAACTCCCTAAATTCTCCATCACCAATTGGAAAGAGGTTCCAACCTCCTAGTTTACATGCTCCAACCCGAAGGAAGTTCCAACTCCCTATATTATCCAACACCAACTGGAAGGAGGCTCCAACCCCCCTAGTTTACAGGCTCCAACCTGAAGGAATCTCCAACTCCCTAGATTCTCCAGCACCAACTGGAAGGAGGCTCCAACTCCCTTTCCTTGCCTCTTCCTACCTCCAAAAAATATAAATGAGAGAGTCAACCTGTCACTGTTGTTGTCACTGCAACTAATAGATCATCATCAACAACCTATCACCGTTACTGCCACTGATACTGATACATCATCATCATCAACCTGTCACTATTATTGTCAGTGATACAGATACATCATCATCAAAACTGGTTCAACCACATAAATCTTATTCCAATATCACCAAGAATATCCCCCAAATCATATATCCAATATAACCATGATATGCATTAAGCCATGTGCTAAAGTATGTCTCAATAATGTGCTAAATCATCCATGATATGCCTCAAACATGTACCAATAAATGCATCAAACCATGTGCCAAGACATCCAAGATATTCCTCATATTCCAAAACAACCTCCAAGACATGCCTTAAACATGTGCCATAATATTCAAGATATAAGTCTCAACCATGTGCTAAAACATGCCTTAAGCATGTGTCAAACCATCCAAGATATGCCTTAAAGAACATGCCATAACCTCCAAGCTACAAGCCTAAAAAAATATAGAAAGCGTACCTTTCATTATGTGAAAACCTGAAGCATAATATCTCATACCATTAGACCTTCCTCAACTTTAACGTCAAGAGAGTACCACCTTGTTTAACTCTAGAATAGATACACAATTCATACTCTGTCAACTTGCAAACACCTACACTTTGCTTCACTGCAATCTGTGTATACCCTATATGTGATTTGTCCATCTGCAACCCACATATATACAGACTTCACCCTTATGAAAACCGTGTATAACCTCAGAAAACTAGTACGGTCACCTTTGTACACTTACCTCTCCTCGACCTCCTTTCTCCTAGGCTAGATTTTCTTTCCTAAGATCACCAATCCTCCTAGCACAAGTGCAGACCCACTTATGCTAGCTCCATTCCAAAAACACACACTTTATCTTTTTGTAAAATGAGAGGTTCCTGATGTGTATTTATACCCTTCAAAGTTACTTCTTTAATTGATCTTTGAGTCGACCTGTAACTTCTTGTTTGCAGCAACTTTTCTCCTATAATTAATTTTAGGGCTAGCTTGTAACTTATTTGACCTTAGATATGGGGCTTCTTGACCATACTTCAGGGTTTCATCCTTAAGAGGGTATAACTTCTCAACCATGAGGAACCACGTGGTGCACTAGATAATGTTGGAAATGAAATGAAAATGACTATCCATTTATGATATTTCTGAATGCATTTGCAATGTCCTTCATGTTCTTTTTATCCAATCAAATTCGGCCTTCATGACCACACCTACAAGGATTCTTAACCACTTAACCATATTTCTAGGGATTCTTGTATAATTCTTCAAAGCATCTTCTAGTGAGGGCCATGCTTAGAGATATGCCATAAGGGGGTCACTTTGGATACTTCTTGAAATACACCCATCACTTCTAGAGGTTTCTAGACTTATTCTAAGGTTGACATCATTGAAAACCAATTTTCTAGCAATCTCCCCCTTTGGAATTTATGGAAACAGACATACTCCCATTTATCCCCCTATCTTCATGCTTTCTCCCCTTGTATTCATGCTTCTGAACTTTCTCTCCTTCTTTTGTTCTTGAGTCTCCTCCTTTTACATCAATGAAAAAGGGTAACTCCTCCTGAATATTTTTCTCCCCTTGTCTTCTTTGCAAAATGTCGTGCTTCTTGTATATGCTTCCTTTCCTCTCTTTCATGGATTCTGGTCCATTGGTACTACCCATTGTAATCCACTGGCATATATTAAAAGTGTTCATGTCAAATTTGTTTCATCAATTGACTTCAAATATTCATGGTTTGTCATGTCTTCACTGAGTTGAAATCAATGACATGATCATTCAAAAATTTCCCTTTGACAGTATAACTCCTCCTGATGGTTTCTCTCCCCCTGTCTTGTTGTGTCTCTCACGGCTTGCCTTCCCATGAATATTTTGTTCCACTTGTCAAAAAGATTCTTTTTCCAAGTCACATGCTTGATTGAACATTCCTCTTGATGACAATGCCAATGAGTCGATCTACCTTTCTAGAATTCCTCCTGATTTCTTTCTCTCATACACTGTCATGTATCTTTTCTGGTTCATGTCAATTATTATCTTATAGACCTGCCAAATATCTCATGAATTCATCTATGTCCATATGCCACAAAACTCTCCATGACTCTGCTACTCAACGACATACAATTCTAACCCATCTTTCACTTTACTTCTCTGCTGCAACTCATCACCACATATTTATGCTTCTCAGGCTTAATAAAAAATGTCTACTAGTATAATCTATCTTTAAAGAAAACTCTACAATTTTGCAACATTATGTAATGAATATATCCTTGTTTGAATACATGCTTGTAATCCTCTATACAATCATGAATCTCTACCTAAAAAGTGTGCCAATTATATTCCTCGTAACTTCCAACTGACCTATTAATACCTGCATGGGGATGAGTTCTGAAACATCTTCCTTAATCAACCAATCTATCACGAGACATTCAATACCTCTCACTATTACATATTGGAAAAATTGTGGCGTTCTACTTGCGATGTTATGGAAAAAATTGGCCACATTGTAGAAAAACAAAGGGAATTTTAAGTTTTTTTCTCCATCCTGCCCGATATCGTCGCAAGTCCAATGCACTTTTAAAATCGTCGCAAGAGAGACATCTTATGAAGTTCGTCGCAAGAGAGACAACATCAAAT
>SNQJ01S0012197.1:51691-71547 GCA_010110895.2 Picea sitchensis | reverse complement strand
TCTAGATTATGTTCAAGGTGATTTTGGACAGGTTCATTTGGGTGATGATGCACCATGCAAAATTGTTGGAATGGGAAAGGTAAAAATAAAACAAATGAATGGAAACCAATGGTTGTTGAAAGAGGTAATACATGTTCCATATCTAAGGAAAAATCTAATTTCAACAGGGTAGTTGGAAAGTGAAGGTTGTATATCCATATTTACAGATAAGGTGTGGAAGGTCACCAAAGGATCACTGGTGATAGAAAAATGAGAGAAGGTAGGCACATTGTATTTATGTATTGATAATACTGACTCTTCTATCTCTTTAGATTCTACAACAGTGGTTACATCACTGTGGCATCATAGGCTTGGACACATGAGTGAGAAGGGGATGAAGATACTTCACAAAAGAAATTTGTTTCTAGATTTTAAACAAATTGATTTGGATTTTTGTGAGCATTGTGTTTATGGAAAACATAAGAGAGTCAGATTTCTCAGAGTCAGAATAGAAAATAAGAGTGAAAGGTTAGATCTTGTGCATACATAAGTATGGGGACCATCTTAGGTATCATCTCTTGGTGACTCTGGTTATTATGTTACTTTTATTGATGATGCAACTAGAAAAACTTGGGTTGATTGCATTCGACAAAAAAATGATGTTTTTGATACTTTTAAGAAATGGAAATCTTTGGTTGAGAATGAGATAGGAAAAAGGTTGAAGTGTCTTAGATCAGAAAATGAAGGTCAATATTGCAACAAGGAGTTTGATTATCACTGTTCATACCATGGGATTTGTAGAGAGAAGACAATTCTAGGAACACCACAAGAAAATGGCTTGTTAGAAAGTATGAAGAGGACAATCATGGAGCGTGCAAGGAGTATGAGATTGCATGATGGTTTGCCCTTACAGTTATGGGAAGATGTTGTAGATACTGATGTTTACTTAATAAATAGAGGACCTTCAAACCCTTTGGATGGTAGAATTCCAAAGGAGGCATGGACAGGTAAAAAGGTAAACTATTCATTTTTGAAGACTTTTTGTTGTGAAGAATTTGTCCATATTGATAAAGAAAATAAAAGAAAGCTTGAGGCAAAATCCAAGAAGTGTACCTTTATTGGATACAACGTTAATTATTTTGGTTATCGCTTATGGGATTATGAAAATCACAAAATCATTAGGAGTAGAGATGTCATATTCAATGAGAAGGTCATGTACAAAGATCAGTTTCAGGGAAAGAAACAAGAAAAAGAAAAACTAAAATACAAAGTGCTTGATGAGATCACTGAAAAAGAAATTCCAAAGGTACCAGAAAATCAAAATGTACAACAATAGGAGAATTAGGTACCTCAAACTCTTACAAGTGTTATTAGAAGATATACCAGGTTAAGTAGACCCCCTGAACGATACTCTCCTTCATTGTATTATTTATCGTTGACTGATTCTAGTGAACCAGAATGTTATGAAGAGGAAATGCAGGTAGACACCAAAAAGAAGTGGGAGCAAGGTATGAAAGAGGAAATGGATTCCCTGGTAAATAACCAGACTTGGGATTTGGTTCAGTTTCCTACAGGGAAAAGAGCATTGCAGAATAAATGGGTTTACAAGTTGAAGGAAGAATATGGAGGAAAAAAGTGGTACAAGGATGAACTTGTTGTAAATGGGTTTGCATAAAAGAAAGGTATAGATTTTGATGAAATATTTTCTCTTATTGTTAAAATGAATTCAATTAGGACTATTTTAAGTCTTGTGGCAGTAGAATATTTTCATCTTGAATAGTTAGATGTAAAAACAACTTTTCTCCATGGGGATTTGGAGGAAGAGATTTATATGTAGCAGCTGCAGGGGTATGAGGTCAAAGGGATGGATAATTTAAAATGCAGGTTGAAGAAGAGCTTGTATTTCCTAAGGAAAGCTCCAAGGTAGTGGTATATGTAGTTTGACAGGTTTATGGAAGAACAAAGTTATAGTAGATGTCATTTTGGTCACTGTGTTTATTTTAAAAGGCTAGAAAATGGAAGCTATATTATCTTGCTATTGTATGTAGATGACATGCTTGTTGCAGGGTATAATATGCAGGATATAAATGTGCTCAAGAGGAAATTAGATAATTCATTTTTTATGAAGGATTTGGGTGCTACAAAGAAAATCCTTGGTATGAGAATAACAAGAGACAGGAAAAATTGCAAATTGAGTTTGTCTCAGGGTGAGTACATAGAGAAGGTGTTGGAGAGGTTTATAATGCATAATGCAAAACTAGTTAGTATACCTTTGGCCATCCATTTCAAATTAACTAAGGAAATGTGTCCCAAGACACATGAGGAGATATAATACATGTTTATGGTCCCTTATTCATCAACAGTTGACAACTTGATGTATGCGATGGTTTGCACAAGACCAGATATTGCACATGCAATGGGAGTTGTGAGAAGGCATATGAACAACCCAGGTAAAGAACATTGGGAGGAAGTAAAGTGGATTCTTAGTTATTTGATAGGTACTGCTACTCATGCATTATGTTTTGGAGGTTCAGAAACTGTTCTACAGGGATATGTTGATTCATATATGGCAGGTGATAAAGATAGTAGGAGGAGCACCACATGGTATGTTTTTATTGTAGGTGGAACAACAATAAGTTGTATTTCGAAACCGCAAAAGTTTGTTGTACTCTCAACAACAGAAGAAGAATATGTTGCTACTACCGAGGCTAGTAAAGAAATGATTTGGTTACAGAGGCTTATGGAGGAATTGGGAAACAAGTAGGAGAATAGTAGGTTGTACTGTGACAGTGAGAGTGCCATTCATACTGAAAATAACTCATCCTTCCATTCAAATACTAAGAATATACATCTCAGGAACCATTTCATACAATCTGTCATGGAAGATGGACATTTGAAGTTGGAAAAGATACACACTAGCCATAATCTTGCAGACATGTTAACAAAGGGAGTATCCAGGGAGAGACTGAGTTCTTGCTCAGTTTCGGTTTCTATTCAAGCATGAATATGAAGATGAGAAATTTTCCAGGTCCAAGAACAATCATAGTCTAACATATACAACAACGATAGAGTTGTTGAGATCAATCTCCAAGTGGGAGGTTGTTGGTTGTGGAGCATGATTATCTTCTTGATTCATAGGTCTTTGTTTTCAGTCATGTTTATACCCCATGAAGACTTTACACCCTGTAAGAATGTACACTCTTCCATGCGGGGGAGTGTAGGGGGGGATTTCCCCTCCTACAAGATCCAGAGGCAAGTGAGCCCTTGGTGGGGGTTCGGGGGTGAAGCCCCCGAAGGAAAAATTTCCTTGTAAATGTATATTGTAATTTCATAGTAAATCTGGACCATTCATTATAAGGTCGCATATATGACGATATAATTTATGTTAGGGTTTTTTCCCTAGAAGGAAACCCTCTTTTTATGAGGGAAATGTATTGCAGCTATGTATCATTGTGAATATTGTATTCTGAGTGAGGAGACTATGAGAGAAAGAAGAGGAAGGTACACCGGGTGTGATGTAGGTTGTATCCCTTCATTTGTTGTAAAATAATAAATGAATTAAATGAAAATTTCTCTGGTGGATGTATCCCACACTGGGTGAACCACACATATCCATGTCTCTATTGTATTATGTATCTTCTGTGTTTTATTTCCGCATTTGTTTTATTTTATTTCTCTGCGATCTTGATTTTTTATAGCGTGATATCTATTGTCTACCCTGATCAATGGATGACTAGGTTTAAACTCATCTGAGCCTGCACTCAATTCACCCACAAAAAAAATGTTGAAAAGTGTCTCTCCTCTAGACATGTTGTCTGCCATGTTGGCATCCTTGTCACTTTGACCACCAAATTGTCACAATACGTCACTCTAATGTCACTCTCCTTCTCCGAAGTGGATCAACATAGATCCAACAAATAAGATATATCCTCCAATGGATCTATGGTCCTCAGACCTTCTCGTCTTCAGACATCATTCTCAAGTATTCCTCCAAAACCTTTGATGGCATTCCTTTCGATAGGCCTAGATTGGAATCAATAGTCTAGGACTCGCCGATACAACTTCTCTAATCAACGACCATCATTAATTCAGTGCTCTACTCATAGGAGTTGCATTACATCCTTACACTTGGTCACTCCGATGTCTCTCACTCCGATGAATCCAACGGTCATTGCTATATCTGATCCAATGGTTTCTATTTTCTGAATTACTCTCCGACTATCTAATCTTTCGACAGGCTTATAAGTTGACCATTTAGACGTCAATGGTCCATATTCTCTCCCACGGTCACTCTGATAGATCAATGGCAGTCATGAGCTCGACGTTACCTCCATCGGAGTTTCAACGTTGTAAGGTACCAGATGTAATATAATATGAAGAAACACAAATTTTCAACATATATCAATGGAACAACAAAATATTGAGAAGAGAAATACTAGAAATAGTACCTTTATTCAAAGAGAACAATGTTCGCTTTCTTCTTCGAGGGGGAAACCTCCAACAGAGTAGAGATCTATTAAAATAATTCTCAAGACAAGATTTCTCATTCCTCCTACTCTTACTTATTAGTACTAACTCTATCTTATAAAGAACATTCCATAGGAATATCTTTCTAGAAGAGAAAGCTTCTATTAGGTCTTCTTTCATTGACTTGTTCATATTTATTAAATAGTCCTTACTAACTAATGTCGACCTTTATTACATGGAAAATATATTTAGGCCTTATTAACTAGTGTAGGCATTTATTACATGGAAAATATATTATTATATCTATGTGAGGGATTAGGTCCCTAACATTAACATTCCCTATGTGAGGGGTTAGGTCCCTAACATGTCCGCCCCCTTGAAAAATAGCCTTGTCCTCAAGGATTAAGATGAGGAAAATGATGCAGAATGGTAGTCGGTTCCCAAGTGGCATCTTCTGGTGGAGTATCCTTCTAGTGAACTGAAACTTCCTTGATGGTGTGTTGAGAGAGATGACGCTCTCTCTGGTCCAATAGAGTTTGTGGCTGCAACCAAATGAAACCTTCTTCATCAAACTCTGGTAGGTTGGTCTCAGTGTGGCATTTGGTGCCAACCACTTCTTTAGGCATGAGACATGGAAAACAAGATGTAGCTTGGAGTGATTGGGAAAAGATAATTGATATGCCATTGACCCCATGCGTTTGATAATAGTATAAGGACCATAAAATTTTGGTGCAGGTTTTTGACACTGTTGGGATTTGAGTGAAGTTTGCTTGTATGTTTGGAGGTGGAGAAACACCTGATCCTCTTCAACAAATTGATATTCAAAATGAAATTGATCTACCTGACGTTTCATGTAATTTTGAGCTAGTAACACATTATATTTGAGAGTACGAAGAATGTTCATGCATATGGTAAGATTGAGGTCAACCTCCTAAACCTTGGAGAAACTGGACATGCATGGGAGAAATGATGGTGGATTTTTTCTGTAGACTGCTTCAAAAGGAGTTATGCGAGTGGAAATATGATAAGAGGTGTTGTACCATCATTTATCTAGGGGTAACCATTGAACCCACTGATGTTGTTTTTCAGATGCAAAACACCTCAAATATGTTTCCAAACACTTTTTGACTGCTTCCATTTGGCCATTAGTCCGGGGATGATAAGCTATGCCGAGATGCAATTGAGTTCCTTGGAGACTAAATAGTTCTTGCTAGAAATTGCTGGTAAAAGTGGGATCATGGTAAAAAACAATAGAATGAGGCATTCCATGGAGTTCAAAGACATTATCCATAAACATTTGAGCCACTGTGGATGTTGTGAACGGGTGTTAAAGAGCACAAAAATGATCATATTTGGAAAGGTGATCCACTACCACCATTATGACTGACTTATTGCCTTATTTAGGTAAGCCAACAATGAAATCCATGGAAATATCCATCCAAATAGTAGGTGGAAGGGGAAGTGGTTGGAGTGTAACAGAAGGTTTGACAATCTCACCCTTATTGCATTGAGTTATATCACATTCATCTACAAAGTTGTGGATGTCATGTTTCATACCATCCTAGAAGAAATATCATTTTACCCATTCATAAGTTTTGGTAAAACTGGAATGGCCTACTATAGGTGAAGCGTGAAACTTTGAGAGCACCATGGGTTTACTGGCCGACTATTTGCTTAAATATAAGAAACCTTTATAGCGAAATTTTTCATTGTGCCAAGAGTAACATGGAGAAACTTGTGGATCCCGTTGAATTTTTTGGATTAGGATATAAATTTTGGGTTCTTGAAACCATTCTTGTCGAAAAACCTAAAGCCAATTTGCTACAATTAATGAGAGCGAAAAAAGGGACCCTTCATATTCATATTTCATGGAAAGAGCATCAGCCACCACATTTTCTTTTCCCTTCTTGTAAACAATCTCATAATCATATCCAAACAACTTGGTCACCCATTGTTTTTTCTCTAGGGATGAAATTCGTTGTTCCAGGAAGTACTTGAGGCTTTTATGATCTGTTTTAATTTGGAAGTGTTTTCCCAATAGATAAAGGTGATAGAGATCCACTACATGCAAAAATAACCAAAATTTCATTTTCATAAATTGATTGGCCCAAATGTCGGTCCGATAACTGTTTGTTGGTGAAATCCAAAGGCTGTCCATCTTGCATGAGGACTGCCCTGACCAGATGCATGACATTCTAGAACAAAGGTCTTGGTGAAGTCAAGTAGGGCCAATACAAGACTAGTGCACCTAACTTCTTTCAAGGCTTGGAAGGATTTGTCAGCTGCTTGAGTCCAACTAAAAGCATTCTTTTTAAGTAGAGCTATAAGAGGAACCACATTTTTTCCATAATTTTGAACAAAATTGTGATAATATCTTGTTAAACCCAAGAAACCACACAAAATTTTTATTTTTTTAGGGCGAGGGCAATTCTACATAGATTCAATTTTCTTGGGATCCACCCTTACACCATCCTTGCCAAAAATATGACCTAGGTACTCAACCTCAGAGGCACCAAGAGCATGTTGGAATATTCACCAATACAGAAAGGGCGGGGAATATTTTACCATTTTAAACCATAAAATATAAACATTAAGTTATTAACAATTAAACACATATGATTGCATTCAAGATAATAAACATATAACCACATATACATAGTACATAAGAGTTTTATGTGGAAACCCAAATGGGAGAAAACCACATAACTCTTTTTAATATATATATTGAATATCAAATCCACAAGAAGCACCAACTTCCAAACTTCTCCAGCACCAACTGGAAGGAGGCACCAACCCCCTATTTACAGGATCCAACCTAAAGGAATCTACAACTCCCTAAATTCTCCATCACCAACTGGAAAGAGGCTCCAACCTCCTAGTTTACATGCTCCAACCTGAAGGAAGTTCCAACTCCCTATATTATCCAACATCAACTGGAAGGAGGCTCCAACCCCCCTAGTTTACAGGCTCCAACCTGAGGGAATATCCAACTCCCTAGATTCTCCAACACCAATTGGAAGGAGGCTCCAACTCCCTTTCCTTGCCCCTTCCTACCTCCAAAAAATATAAATGAGAGAGTCAACCTATCACTGTTGTTGTCACTGAAACTAATAGATCATCATCAACAACCCATCACTGTTACTACCACTAATAGTGATACATCATCATCATCAACCTGTCACTATTATTGTCAGTGATACAGATACATCATCATCAAAACTGGTTCAACCACATAAATCTTATTCCAATATCACCAAGAATATCCCCCAAATCATATATCCAATATAACCATTATATGCATTAAGCCATGTGCTAAAGTATGTCTCAATCATGTGCTAAATCATCCATGATATGCCTCAAACGTGTACTAATAAATGCATCAAACCATGTGCCAAGACCTCCAAGATATTCCTCATATGCCAAAACAACCTCCAAGACATGCCTCAAACATGTGCCATAATATCCAAGATATAAGTCTCAACCATGTGCTAAAACATGCCTTAAGTATGTGTCAAACCATCCAAGATATGCCTTAAAGAATATGCCATAACCTCCAAGCTACAAGCCTAAAAAAATATAGAAAACATACCTTTCATTATGTGAAAACCTGAATCATAATATCTCATACCATTAGACCTTCCTCAACTTTAACGTCAAGAGAGTACCACCTTGTTTAACTCTATAATAGATACACGATTCATACACTGTCAACTTGCAAACACCTGCACTTTGCTTCATTGCAATCTGTGTATACCCTATATGTGATTTGTCCATCTTCAACCCACATATATATAGACTTCACCCTTATGAAAACCGTGTATAACCTCAGAAAACTAGTACGGTCACCTTTGTACACTTACCTGTCCTCGACCTCCTTTCTCCTAGGCAAGATTTGCTTTCCTGAGATCACCAATCCTCCTAGCACAAGTGCAGACCCACTTATGCTAGGTCCATTCCAAAAACACACACTTTATCTTTTTGTAAAATGAGAGGTTCTTGATGTGTATTTATACCCTTCAAAGTAACTTCTTTAATTGATCTTTGAGTCGACCTATAACTTCTTGTTTGCAACAACTTTTCTCCTGTAATTAATTTTAGGGATAACTTGTAACTTATTTGACCTTAGATATGGGGCTTCTTGACCATACTTTAGGGTTTCATCCTTAAGAGGGTATAAATTCTCAACCATGAGGAACCACGTGGTGCACTAGATAATGTTGGAAATGAAATGAAAATGACTATCCATTTATGATATTTTTGAATGCATTTGCAATGTCCTTCATGTTCTTTTTATCCAATCAAATTTGGCCTTCATGACCACACCTACAGGGATTCTTAACCACTTAACCATATTTCTAGGGATTCTTGTATAATTCTTCAAAGCATCTTCTAGTGAGGGCCATGCTTAGAGATATGCCATAAGGGGGTCACTTAGGATACTTCTTGAAATACACCCATCACTTCTAGAGGCTTCTAGACTTATTCTAAGGTTGACATCATTGAAAACCAATTTTCTAGCAATCTCCCCCTTTAGAATTGATGGAAACACGCATACTCCCATTTCTCCCCCCTATCTTCATGCTTTCTCCCCTTGTATTCATGCTTCTAAACTTTCTCTCCTTCTTTTGTTCTTGAGTCTCCTCCTTTTACATCAATGGAAAAGGGTAACTCCTCTTGACTATTTTTCTCCCCCTGTCTTCTTTGCAAAATGTTGTGCTTCTTGTATATGCTTCCTTTCCTCTCTTTCATGGATTTTGGTCCATTGGTACTACCCGTTGTAATCCACTGGCGTATATTAAAAGTGTTCATGCCAAAGTTGTTTCATCAATTGACTTCAAATATTCATGGTTTGTCATGTCTTCACTGAGCTAAAATCAATGACATGATCATTCAAAAATTTCCCTTTGACAGTATAACTCCTCCCGATGGTTTCTCTCCCCCTGTCTTGTTGTGTCTCTCATGACTTGCCTTCCCATGAATATTTTGTTCCACTTGTCAAAAAGATTCTTTTTCCAAGTCACATGCTTTACTGAACATTCCTTTTGATGACAATGCCAATGAGTCGATCTACCTTTCTACAATTGCTCCTGATTTCTTTCTCTCATACACTGTCATGTATCTTTTCTGGTTCATGTCAATTATTATCTTATAGACCTACCAAATATCTCATGAATTCATCTATGTCCATATGTCACAAAACTCTCCATGACTTTGCTACTCAACGACATACAATTCTAACCCATCTTTCACTTTACTTCTCTGCTGCAACTCATCACCACATATTTATGCTTCTTAGGCTTAATCAAATATGTCTACTAGTATACTCTATCTTTAAATCAAACTCTATAATTCTGCAACATTATGTAATGAATATATCCTTGTTTGAATACATGCTTGTAATCCTCTATACAATCATGAATCTCTACCTAAAAAGTGTGCCAATGATATTTCTCGTAACTTCCAGCTGACCTATTAATACCTGCATGGGGATGAGTTATGAAACATCTTCCTTAATCGACCAATCTGTCACGAGACATTCAATACCTCTCACTATTACATATTGGAAAAATTGTGGCATTCTACTTGCGATGTTATGGAAAAAATTGGCCACACTGTAGAAAAACAGAGGGAATTTTAAGTTTTTTTCTCCATCCTGCCCGATATCGTCGCGAGTGCAATGTACTTTTCAAATCGTCGCAAGAGAGACATCTTATGAAGTTCGTCGCAAGAGAGTCAACATCAAATGTGAGTCGCTCTTGTGATGGTGTGGACATTGAGTCCCCCCCCTAACGATCACCCACTATTTGACAAAGTCAACATTGACTTGGTCAATTGTCGTCGAAATTGCAACGTTATAAAATATATAAATATGTTGCATTTTAGGGATGTTGCGACAAGTTTTCTATAACAACGACACTTCAAAAAGGGTATAAGGTCTTCTTGGTGAACAAAAAATATGTTTTTTTTTCATATGTTATAATAGAAAAATATAATAGATATTCTATTATAAACCACTCAATTTTATAAGATAATCATTGGTATATCTCTATGGGGAATAATGTCAGAAAACATTAGAGGTGGGAAAAAAATTAAAGAGGGTGAAAAGGGTGATGGTAAATGTTATTTCCCTTGCAAAAATTGTTGTACTAGACATCTTGTTGGCCCTTGGTTATGAGAGTATGCGAAGATCGAGGAAGAAAAGGGAGAATGCGAACATCACAGAAGACACAATGACTGTTACTGGGTCAAAGTGAGCAAAAGAGAAGAAAAGACGGAGCGAAGTAAGCTATTGGAGGAGACCAGGGATGACAGATAAGCAAGAAAGAAGGATCATGGACAACTTAGAAAGAGGGAAAAGCCACCATTGGATGCTTTGGAGCACCGTGCGAGAAGGAAGGAAAGACAGGCTAGTGAAGCTCTAAAAATATGGGTCACGTTGACCTAGGGTTTTAGACACCTAGGGTTTTGGACACCTAGGTTTTGGCCTAAGGATGTCGATGAGATATTGTAATGTATAAATAGAGGTCATAAGGACCTAGTTTGGGTTGGTACGATATTATTGTCAATCTAGTGGTATTGTTGTCATGAGTGATTGTTGTTTTCTGAGAGAGAAATGCTAAGAGTGAGAGCCTTCTGTTATTGTAAGATCTTCACCTGGGTGTGAAGATCAACCCTCCAGCTAGGTGCACAAGGAGGGGAGGGAAAGAGAGGAGAAGAAAGAAGATCTACTAGCTAAGAGCGCATACAAGAACTGTATGCTTTACCTTAATATATTATAGCATGATTATGTGGACGTAGCCCTAGAGAGATATCTTGCATTGTGTGTGATTGGTATTTTATCTCTATCATTGATATACTGTGATTTCATTACTGTTTCAGATATGATAAGTAGATGTGCAGAATAGATCTAAGATGATAAGTATATGAATGTTATGTTGTTCTTGTGTTAAATCCACTTGATCTTCCCTTTGGTTGTAGACATATCTATCCTGCAACCCCCTCATAATTGCTTTGGGTGAGACTACATCTGCTTCGTAGGTGTTGCCGAAAGGGCTAGTAGTTAGGGCTTGTTGGTGCACTCTTGGAGCTGAACCCTGGGTCTGCCCCTGTGCCAACAAATGGCTTCGTTGCTGGGACATGAATATTCTTGAGGGAATTTCAAGGTGGTTTCCATCGAAGACAAAGACTCAAAAGTGGATAGAGGATCAAGAAAAGGACTTCGCTGAAACCCAGAACAAGAACCCTAATCTTGGTTCAGAGGATTGGTTGGAGAAATATATCTTTACTGATATACACAAAAGTTTCTTTGAGGGAATCCATCAGGAGTTGTATGAGTGGCTATCTAGGTTAGATGATACCCAGTTCTAGATATGATCTAGACCTCCTGTGGTTTGGATGTTGGAGTTGATCAAGAAGGTCAAAAGAGTTGATAACGCCATATCACAAGCAATAGATCACTGGTTTGATAGCACCATTGGAGGGTACATCACAAAGTTTGTTGTTGACAGAGTAGAATCATACAACCAAGCTGAGAGATACTTCTTCAAGGGACCCAGAGGAAATTTTTTACAATTCCTGAAGTTGAGACTCAAGATGTTATTGCATGAGAAGAACATCTTGAAGATACAGTAGATTGGTCGGATCTAGAAAGGCTAATGTTCAAGAATTTAGATAGTGACAACGACACAGAAGCTGGACATACGCACAGTGGGAGAGTGTTCCGAGAAGTTCACCTTGCAAAATTTTATAAGCAGAACCACGGGGAGGAGGGTTTCTACAGTGGAGAAGAGGCAGAACTGACAGACGAAGAACATTCAGAGCCCACTAGGGAAGAGGAAGGAAAATCTAAAGAGATTCATGAGGGAGAACCTGAAACCTCAGAAACTACACATACCATCAAAGTAAGTACTGTTATACCTCCTGTTTATTCAGTAGTATTAAGAAATCAGAATAATCCCAACCACCAGAGTACCCAGAGCACTATCACTAGTAATCCACCACATACTCAGTTAGGGACCCTAGGAAGATCTATGGAAGATGAGATGAGGATTCCTATCTTTAGGTGAGATGGATCTGAAGATCCTGATCAACACTGGTTCCTATGTGAAGCCATATGGAATATTGAAAATGTCACTGACGATGTTGTCAAAAGAACCCAGTTTAGTACCAATCTAAGGGATCGTGAACTGAGCTGGTACATGAAGCTTGTCCAAGGTATTGCACAACCTAAGCCACTGAATCAAATTAAGAATGTACTGATTGTAGAGTTGAAGAAACCCAAGTTGGAGTCACAATGTATCACAAATATAAAAGAGATCAAGAAGAAGGTGGTCGAATTTGTTTGGGAATTCGATCAAAGATTCAAAACCTTAACAGGTCGATTGAATTTTCAGATCCCAGATGAACAGAACAAAGAATGGTTCATTGTTGCCCTCTTACCACACATCACATTTCCCCTGATGCAATAGAATATTTCTTCACAGTCCGAGGTGCTGGAGATCGCCATGAAGTTAGAATCAACCCCTATGGAAGAATCCAACTAAGGTATGAGTTAGATCTTGAGTCAACTAACTAGTTTGTCTCTGTAGGCCAAAGATATGAAGAAAGACAAGGGAAAAGATAAAAGAGAAGACATCTGGTGTGTCAGGTGCAAGTTAGAAGGCCATGATAAGGAACACTATCCCCTATTCAATGAATACTTGGATTTTGGAGCTCCGATCCCTTTGAAGCAAGTCACCTTACCTTGGTGCAAGGTATGTAGAAACATACATCGCCCTGATGAGTGCTACTACATGCAAAAGTATGTTTAGACACCTACAAATTTGTACTGTACATTCTGTAAGTCCATAGGACATGATTATAGGGACTGTAGGGCTTAGGATCTCATGCATGAAAGATTGAGAGACATATATAATATTCAAGGCGAAGTACAACAAGAAGGAAACACTACATAGTATAACTCTCCTGGGAGAGGCAACTTCAATCCTTGTGGTGGATTCAAAGGAAGAGGACGAGGAGGAGGAATGGGTTGAGGTCGAGGAAAGATCATCTATTATAACTGCACAAAACCATGACACCTTGTAATGGATTGCCAGAACCCTTGTACCACTTGCAGCTATTGCAGCTCGTTTGACCATGTTATAGAAGATTGTCCTGTGCTACTAGCTAAGATTCAAGAAAGACGAGGACCTCAACAGAACCTGCAAGTGCAACTGATATATGATGAGCCTCGTGGAGAAGACCCTACAATCATTGTTATAAAAAGAGGAGGCGGTGTTACAGGAGAAGACAGACTAACCCAAGGAAAGACTACAAAAGATTCAGGAATTAGGAAAACTACATAGAAGACACAAATGTTAGATGCAAACAAAAAACGATAAATATTTGAGGAAGCCAAAAAAGAATTCAGAGGAGACCAAGGCTCTTCATCGAAGACAAGACCAGAAGTGAGAGAATATGGATTGCCTCTAGCATTTGATCAGTCTGCTTCGCCAAAAGAAGGAAAATAGGTAAGCAAGCTCATGGAATTTTTATATACTTGTATTAAGTTGATTCATGATGAAAGCGTTGTACAAGAGTTACAAAATTTAATTAGACAATATGAGATAGGAAAGATAGACCCCTTACTGAATAGGGAAGTACACCAAATCAGTAAGAAGAGAAGGACAAATAAGGAATTACATTTTAATGCTCAAATAGGAGAGTATGAGATAAATTATGTAGTCCTCGACTTAGGGTCGGAGGTCAATGTCATGATGAAGAAAACCTGGGCACTGATGGGAAAATCGAAGCTGATCTATTCCCCTATCAGGCTTAGGATGGATAACCAACAAGCTATAAGCCCTTTAGGTAGATTGGAGCATGTCCTTGTTGACATCGACAGAGTAAGAATGTTTTTAGATTTTGTGGTAATTGAAATAATTGATGATATCTATCCTTACCCCGCGCTATTAGGAATTGATTGGGATTTCAATAATTCCATTGTGGTTGATTTAAAGAAAAGACGTATGACTTTTGAAAGAGATGGCCTTAGTTTTATTGCACCCTTAGATCCAGATGAAGGTCAGTGATACATAGAACCTATCAGAGAAGAATACCACACATATGCACTAGAAACATATATAAGCTAACAACAAGACAACAAGACTACATTAATCCTATAGCCGATGGGAACCTAAGCTGGTGAAGTGAGCGCATGTTCATCAGACTCAGAAGAAGCATTGGAGAATTGGCATAACAATATGTATGGAGTATCTACAAGAAGATGTGATATATTAACCAAAGAAGTTCGTTGGATTGGCACAACAATAAGCAACTTACCCACCTTTGATGGTCTGAATCCTTTAGAAACCTTCTTGTCGGACTTTGAATAAAATGTACCAATACAATAGAGATTATTGGCGATGGATGAGGCCTTGAAAGACACACCAAAAATATGGTGGGGGGCACACAAAAGTAACATTATGGATTGGGTACAGTGTTGTACCCTGATGACAACCCGGTTCTCGGCACAAGTAGAAGGCTGCGAAGTTCGATACACAGGTCGAAGCTTCCCAAAGGACCATGTGCGAAGTTGTGAGGAAACCTGGAGAAACATTCCTCAAGAAAAATGGGTGCACAAATTCATTAACAAACCGGACACCACCCCTATCAACTGGTACCTCCAAGAAGAGCTGCGCCTCATCACTGTGGATTGGGAAAGTATGACTCAGAATTTTGTAACTACCTTCTTATTTGAAAGCCAATTTCCTTCAGTAGATCAAGCATTACAAATTGTGAGATAGAAGGTATTAGAGGAAGCATCTATCCTTCCTTTGGAACAAGAAGAGGATGAATGGAATGCACCTCTCCATAAACTACTAGGCTGTTACAACATCAATGCCGATGAAGATGATGATCCGAGGAAGGTGCACATCGCAGAGACAGAAGGTTAGAGAGATGTGGAAGGACCAAGAGTTGAGATGCCATTCATTGGACAACCAATCAAAATTAAGAAAGTCAATATTGGAACAGAGTAGACACCAAAGTTTGAAAATGTTGGAGATTACTGGGATGCTGCCACCATTGACAAAATTACAAAGTTACTGCATGAATATCAGGACTTGTTTCCAACCAAGTTCACTGATATGAAGGGCATAAAAGGACCTATGGGAGAGATGAGGATTCCTTTAAATCCATATGAAATACCAATTAAAAAAATACCTTACAGACTGAACCCTAAATATAAGGAAAAAGTGAAGATTGAGCTTGACAGAATGCCAGAACCAGGAATCATAGAACCTGTCGAGGAGTTAGAGTGGATTAGCCCTATGGTGGTACAAGACAAGAAGATAGGAGAGATCAGGATATGTGTAGATCTCAGGAAGCTGAATGATGCTTGTTTACATGATCCCTTCCCTACACCATTCACTGACGAAGTGTTAGATAACGTGGGAGGCCATGAAGTATATTCTTTTACAGATGGATTTTCAAGATACCATCAGATCCATATTGCCAAGGAAGATCACCATAAGACTACATTTACAACAGAATGGGGATCCTACCATTACATAGTAATTCCATTCGGATTGAAGAATGCCGCAACCATATTCTCTAGGGTGGTGGTCAAAGCATTCAAGGAATTTCTGCATAAATTTTTAGAAGCATATTTTGATGATTGGACTGTTTTTAGTTTATTGAAGAATCATATTGAATGTCTAAGGCTAATGTTGGATAAATGCAGACAATGCCAAATTTCTTTGAACTTGAAGAAATGTATTTTATTTTCACCATTTGGAGTGTTTTTAGGTCATATTGTATGCAAGTAAGGATTGTTGGTAGATCCATCCAAGATTGACATTACAGTTGATCTACCCCCTCCTACTTCAGTTAAACAATTGCGGACTACGTTGGGACACACAATGTATTACATAAAGTTCATTAAGAGATATGCTTAGATTACAACACCCATGGAGAAGCTGTTGAAGAAGGATTGTCAGTTTAGTTGGATAGAAGAATGCCAACAGAGCTTCGACACACTGAAATAGAAAATGGTTATTGCACCTATTCTGGTTTTCCCAGACTGGACCAAGGAGTTTCATGTGCATGTCGATGCATCTTCCATTGCTTTAGGAGCTATGTTAGCACAAACAGGCGGAGGAGATATTGAACACTCGTTAGCCTTTTCTAGTAGGAACCTATCAACTGCTGAAATTAATTACACCACCACTGAGCGAGAAGGGTTAGCCATGGTGTATGCGCTGCAGAAATTTCGCCACTACTTGCTGGGAGGACACTTTAAAATGTTTACTGATCACTTTGTGCTGAAATACCTAGTCAACAAGCCAGTGTTGGGGGGAAGGATATGCAGATGGATTCTTCTATTCTAGGAATATGATTTTGAGATCATAGTAAAGCCAGGGAGAATGAACAAAGGTCCTGACCACTTGTCGAGGTTGGAACATGGAGAAGAGTCGACCAGTTTGGAGGATGCACTACCGGATGCATAGATATTGGCCATTAGAAATATCAATGACCACTTCACAGAGATTGTCCAGTTCCAATCAACAGGAATGACACCTATTGAGTACACAATTCCTCATAAGAAACAACTAGTAGTGCGCGCTGCAGACTTCTCACTTATAGCCGGACATCTATACAAGATGGGACCTGATGAGATATTGAGAAGGTGTGTTATGGAGGCAGAAGGACCACTGATCCTGGTAGAATCTCATGAAGGCATCACATGAGGACATTATACCGGAAAAGAAACTGCGCAAAAGGTTCTTAGAGCTAGCCTTTGGTGGCCTACCTTACACAGAGATGCTAAAGACTATTCTAGAGCCTGCGATGTATGCGAAAGAGTTGGGAAACCATACGGAAGAGATGAAATGCTATTGGTACCACAACTGACCCTACAAGCATTTGAGAAATGGGCCATTGACTTTCTTGGACCTATAACCCCACCAGGAAAGCGTACAGGAGCAAGGTACATAATTACTGCGACATAGTACTTGACTAGATGGGATGAAGCAAGAGAAGTTAAGGACTATAGTGAAACTACAGCTGCATGCTTCATATTTGATGAAATCATAACCAGGTTTGGATGCCAAAATATCCTTATGAGTGATCAAGGAACACATTTCATTAATAAGATAGTTGAAGTCCTGATTGAAGAGTTTGCAGTCCACCATCAAAAGAGTACACCTTACCATCCACAAGCAAATGGGATAGTTGAAGCATTCAATAAGATTTTGGAAACAACACTAACCAAGATTTGCAGTGTGAAAAGGGATGATTGGGATCTAAGAGTACCGACAATATTATGGGCCTATAGAACCACTTGCAAGAAGATGACAATGCAGACCCCCTTCAAGTTGTTATATGGTCTTGAAGCTGTTGTTCCAATGGAATATCTGGTACCAAGACTAAGAATTGTTGCCTTTATAGATATGGATGACCCTGGCGCTGTTTAAGAGAGGCTTGCACAGTTGGTTGAATGTAATATAACAGATATAAAAAGTATAAAGAACATAAATAAAATGCTAGAAATGGAAGAATAAAAAAAATATAACCAGAACAATCACCACAATAGCACTGGAATGATATAAGAATAACAATAGAAATAACACTTTGATTCTGAAAGCAATGTTCACAGGCCTCTTCGAGGGGGCAACCTCTAGTTGAGCAGATCTCTATTACAATAATATCCAAGCTAGGGTTATCATACCCTTGACTACTATTTATACTAAATATGTCTATCAAAAGAAGCATCTAGAGGAAGATCCTTCTAGAAGCGGAAGCTTCTATTAGGTCTTCTTACATTTGACTTATTATATTTTATTGCAAGGCATTATTAATATTGACCTTTATTACATCCAAATATATTGTTCTACCTATGTGCAGGTTAGGACCCTAACATGTCCTCCCCCTTAAAACAAACCTTGTCCTCAAGGCTTCAGATGTGGAAATTGCTGCAGAATGGTAGCTGGTTCCCAAGTGGCATATGTTGGTGTTATATCTTTCCAATGGAATAACACTTCCTTGATGGTTCTATGATGCAGGAGATGCTCACGCTGGTCCAAAACTGCTTGTGGCTATAGCCAAATGGATCCTTATTCAGCTAACTCGGGAATAATGTTTTGAATTTGGCACTTAGTTCCAATCACCTTCTTTAAGCATGAAACATAAAAAACAAGATGTAGCTTCGAATGACTAGGAAAAGCTAACTAATAGGCTACTTGTCCCACACACTTGAGAATGGTATAAGGACCATAAAATTTGGGCGCTAGCTTCTGACAATGCTCGACATTGAGGGAAGTTTGCTTGTAAGGTTGTAGTCGAAGAAACACCTGATCCCCTTCTGCAAATTGGCGTTCAGAGCGACCTTGATCTACTTATTTCTTCATGCAATTTTGTGCCATGACCAAATTCTCTTTGAGGGTACGGAGAATAGCCTCTCGAATTGTAAGTGTTTGGTCAATCACCTAGACCTTTGAGACACCAGGTAAGTATGAGAAAAATGAAGGTGGCTTCTGTCCATATACCGCTTCAAAATGAGTCATGCGTGTAGCTTTATGGTATGAAGTGTTGTACCACCATTCAGCTAGGGGTAACCATTGAGCCCATTGATTTTTCTTTTTCGAGGAAAAACACCTCAAATATGTTTCCAAACACTTGTTGACAACTTATGTTTGACCATCAGTCTGGGGATGATAAGCTGTGATGAGATGCAATTGGGTGCCTTGTAGCTTGAACAGTTCTTGCCAAAAATTGCTTGTGAAATTTGGGTCGCGATCATAAACAATAGAGTGCGGCATGCCATGAAGCTTGAAGACCTGATCCATGAAAATTTGAGCCACCATGGATGTTGTAAACAGGTGTTGAAGAGCGCNGATATATCCTTCCAAATAGCAGGTGGAATCGGAAGCGGTTGTAGTGTGCCTGGAGATTTGAATGTTTCTCCCTTGTTTCATTGACACACATAAGATTCAACGAAAAAATTATGAATGTCTTGTTTCATACCATCCTAGAAAAAAGAACGTTTGACCCTGTCATAGGTTTTGGTGAACCTGGAGTGCCCCGCTGTGGGTGTAGCATGAAGCTTAGAAAGTACCGTGGATTTAATCTTTGATTGTTTACTTAAATAATAATGACCTTTGTATCAAAACTCATCATGGAGCCAAGAGTACCCTGGGGAAGTTGGAGCATTGGACTACAATTGTTGGATTAGATGTGAACTTTTGGGATCTTGTAGCCATTCTTGGCGAACGACTTGGAGCCAATCTGGTACAATGAAGGAAAGAGAAAAAAGGGATCCTTCATCTTCATATTTTCGGGAAAGTGCATCCGCCACCACATTGTCTTTTCCTTTCTTGTAAATGATCTCATAATCATATCCAAAGAGCTTAGTCACCCATTTTTGTTGCTCC